>JAJJMB010003897.1:1789989-1826384 GCA_023531105.1 Papaver atlanticum
CTTAGCTTAGGTGATTTGATGTCCCATGCTTAACATTTACAATCAATGTTTTGAGAATCTACCTTGGCAAAAATAGAGTCCATGTTTATATTTCTTGAGCTAAAATTGTTGAGAATAAATAAGTGAACCTTATGCTATAAAGATTGGTTAAATCCTTAGTCCCAGTACCTCTCGCCTATTGTTAATAGTCTTTGTATATATTTATTTAGTATTTTTAAAAACTTTAATCTCTACAAATCCGAGTGAACGACAACCTTATTTCTTACCACTATCTAAAATCACATCACTGCACCAAAAGATAAGTTCCAAACTGCTTAATCTACCGGTTGCAAGACCAACCGGTTTGCAGGCCAGATTAAAAATCCACCTAAAACATAATCAGCCAATGTGAAGCATTTGTCCGGGCCTTGAGGAGCATCGGGTACAATATAGTGCACATCAAGAACACCCTCAATGCATACCTTCCTCTCGTCATGATTAACACTCACCCCGTGACAGATTTTTCCATGCAAGCCGGTAACCACATAACCTGTTGCGACTGTCTCCCTTTTTCTGTTAACAAGACGAACCTGAGGCTCTCTTTCAGTAGGTATAGTATTAGCAGCAGCACCAGGTTGAACGACCGGAGAATGGATATCAGGGACTTGTGCTCTGCTTTGACAATTGGCATTGTTTTGTTGGCTTGCCATGAAACTGAAAACAACCTATAACCAAAACCAACCCATTCAATTCAATAGTTGATTAAAAAAATTATAATCTCTAACTATAAAAATTAAGGACGTAAATGAATTATAGATTGAAGCTCACCTTTGAGAGAACACTTAACTCCTCTTGGATCCTGTCCATCCTGCCTTCATTACCAGCTGGAGTAAATGAATTGGCTTTTGCACTCGCGGCTATTAAAGAACCAAATTTTCCTTGTATTGCTTGCTTCTTGGTAACAGTCGATGAAAAGCCTCGGCAATAACTTCGATTAGATTTATCACCAAAAATTTCAGTAACTGGATCATTGGTAATATCTACAACAGCCTCAAAACCAGCTTCGGATTCAACCTTTCTCTTTTCTACTACAGCCTTCACTTTTTCCTGAAATCCAAAAGAACCAAACTGTAAACAATTAAATTTATTTGAACTATGAACAACATATGATGGTCCAATACTCCCATATGCTTCAACTGCACTTGGATGTACAACTCCATTTTTCCCTACATGAGCCAGCATCCAGCTCTCACCATGGCACTCGATAACCCTACCTTCTTTTTTGGCCTGTACAATCAATATGGTCAGTAAGGGTTGTCCAAATAAAATAGTTTGAGAATTTAATATTAAGACCACTAGGTTAGAAAGTACTTATAACTCTGTAGGATTTGTTAGCATGGGAGAGTCTACCTAAACAATGTCGAATCCTTCTCTTCCGCTGGTTCTCAGCATATCTAGCATACTTTTCCTGCATGCCAGGATGGTACTCATTATGCACAAATTGTTTCCAAACGTCATCATTAACACCATAAGGGCATGTTGCATCCATTTCTTCCCGAGTCTCAAGCTTTTTCAGAATGTTAAGGCGTAACTCCCATTTGAAAGAACGAAACTTCTGGGGAAATATTTTTTGGACAAATGGCCTGAAAAGAGACTCATCATATGTGAAACAAAATTTGTCCTGAAACGACGAAGTATTTTTGTCAGTCATAAACAATAACTAGGTAGTTGGTCTATAAACACTGATATGTATAAGTGGAGCAAACCATAGAATGAAATGCATAGGAGATAATAAGTTACCATGAGCAGGTTCCAGACTTGGTCCTTGAAGGCTGCAGGAATGAGCCTCCAGTCTTTGTAGTCAATTGGACAGTGAACTCGAATGAGTTCCCATGCACGAGTTGCAAACTTTGATGCATATTCGCCAAATGGTCTTCCACATTCATCTATTTCCACAAAGAGTCTGGGTGGAAGTTGTGTCTCCTCCAAGTCAGAATCAGAATGAGTTTCATCATAGGATAGAGAAGCTTCATTAGATAGAGAACCATTTTCATAACCACCATGAGATGGAGTACTACGAACATCAGATGCATAACCAGTTTCATTGGTAGACACAACATGATCTGAAGAGTGAGAATCCTGACTTGACAACATCTTCATACCAAACAAACCAAACAACAAACAACATATTAGTCATTTAAACTAAACTGAGAGCAAACCTAGCAGTGAACGAAAATACAAAACCCAAATTCTGGTTGAAATCTATGGAAGGATATTACAACCAACAAAGGTATAATTTTAAAGTAATAAGAAAAACCTATGAAGAAAAACTTCATAACCATGTAGAAACCCTGAGTTTGGTTGCAATCTATGGAAAGAGATAACAACCAAATACCAAGAATTGCAAAGCAGTAAATAACAACATACAAGTAAATCTATGAAGGAGATACCAACCAACAAAAAAGAAATCCAAATTTGAAATAAATATTCGAAAGTAAAAGCTACATAAATTACCTCTGGAGAATGAATGAGGTACAGATGTATGCGAAGTAAGAGGTATGAAAGAAGAAAGGGGTATAAGTGAGAATCGCCAAGGAGGATGGTGAGAATGAAGGGAAAGAAATTAAGATCTTCATCTCCATCTGTTTATAGAGAAGGATTAGATTTGAAATCATTCTGAAAATTTGAGAAAGGGGAAAATGAAATTTGAGAGGGAATAAGAAAAGGTTTCTCAAATTTGAGAGGGAATTAGAAAAGTTTTCTCAAATTTGATAGGGAATTGAAATCTAAAAGATGTATCAGAGTGGGTATTTGAGAGGGAATGAAATTTGAGACCCAAAATTGAAACCTTACTTTTTCGGACAAGAGAGAAGAGTACAATAATAGAGGAGAGATTTGCTTTTCTCTCAAAATATCTAGGTCAAAGGTGTCCGGATCGAGGTAAAATTGGTCACAATTGTGGTCAAGTTGATCAAATTTGTGGTCAAGTTGGTCAAAATTGTGGTTAAACACATAATCGGAAACAAAACAAGGCATACTAAGTTTGCAAGATTACCATCTACAGACCCAATGTTCTCTTCCAGGTGAAGTTGAGATGTCAAATATCAGATTGGATGGTTCCTCAATGTATTCTGCCACCTATGATTGAACTCAGGTTGCAAGATTACCATATACAGACTCAATGTTCTCGTCCAGGTGAGGTTTGAGATGTCAAATATATCATATTGGATGAAACTGCAACCTATTATTGAACTCATGTTGCAAGATTACCATATACAGACCCAATGTTCTCGTCCAGGTGAGGTTTGAGGTGTCAAATATATATCAGATTGGATGAAACTGCAACCTATTATTGAACTCAGGTTACAAGATTACCATATACAGACCCGATATTCTCGTCCAGGTGAGGTTTAAGATGTCAAATATCAGATTCGATGAAATTGTAACCTATTATTGAACTCAGGTTGCAAGATTACCATATAAAGATCTGATGTTCTCGTCCAGGTGAGGTTTGAGATGTCAAATATCAGATTCGATGAAACTGCAACCTATTATTGAACTCAGGTTGCAAGATTACCATATACAGACCCGATGTTCTCGTCCAGGTGAGGTTTGTTATGTCAAATATATCAGATTGGATGAAACTGCAACCTAATATTGAACTCAGGTTGCAAGATTACCATATACATACCCAATCTTCTCGTCCAGGTGAGGTTTGAGGTGTCAAATATATCAGATTTGATGGTTCATGAGTGGATTCTGCAACCTATTACGTAACTTAGTATATAAGATTACCAAAAAATACGAAAATACCCCTACCAAAACAAGTGCATTTTTCGGTAATTTCAAAAATTACGAAAATACCCCTACCGAAACAAGTGCATTTTTCGGTGATTTCAAAAATTACGAAAATACCCCTGCAGGAACAGGCTCATAAAATTTTCCTTGATTTTAAATTTACGAAAATACCCCTGACGGAGCAGGCGTATCAAATTTTTCGGTGATTTCAAAAATTACGAAAATACCCCTGCCAGAATAAGCGCATAAATTTTTCCTTGATTTCAAAAAATCCGAAAATACCCCTGCCGGAACAGGTCCATTCCATTTTTAACAATCACAATCACACATACACACACATGTATATAATAATAAATATATATATATATATATATCTGTTTTACACAGCACACACAAAATGTCTTCAAAGGGTGTGCTACAGGAAAACAGAAAAACAGAGATCACATCCACATAGCGATCTCTGAACAAAAAATATACCGTCGTTGTATCATCCACATAGCAATTGTTCTGTTTTGTTAACCATATACCAAAAAGTAAACCAAAAAACATACCCCTAGGTATCACCACTAAGTATATATATATATATCAAAACATACCCGCAAAAAGTTAGTTCATCCATCAGCAGTTAAAACAATCTCATAATCCATCATCCTCATTCATCATCATATGTAGAATCTTCCTCATACAAGTCATATCCATCATATTCCTTAGATTCATCTTCTTCATCTTCATCTTCCTCTTCTTCCTCATCTTCATCTTCGTTGATGACTTCACTTGTCTCATCTTCCTTATAGTCTTCATCATCATCGTCGTTATCTTCAGCATTCACTAGTGCTTGAGCATACTCCTCCTCTTCTGGATCAACAGGACCCATGAGAAAGTCATGCCAATTGTCTGCTTCTATTTCTTCCTCCAAATCAGCTTGTGCGAGCTGCTCTACCTCCTCATCTGGTGAGTATGGCTCAGGCACATGCTGAAAAGGTTCCCAATCTGGTTCAACCTCAGATTTAGCATCAGAGGCCAGAAAATCTACTTGTGGAGGATATCGCGACATACTTGCTGCAAGTAATGCATGTGCACGAAGAAACTGTTCGTCTCTGAACTTGTCATACTCCTCTTGCGAAGCAGCTTCTTCAGCAGCCTTCCTCCGGCGTGCCGCTTCATCCTCTTTAACTTTGAGCCGTATTTCATGACATGCGACGAAGTCGTTCACACGCTTCTGGAGATGTTTCAACTGTTCAGGGGTCATGAGCTCAATCAGTTTATAAGACTCAGCAAGAGGATCCTTGGAGCTACCTGCCTCTGGTTCATCATCCGAACAATAGACCTTAGGCTTCTTTCCTTTCCTGTCTCTCTCCCTCTCATGTGGCGAATCAGGACTGCGGCTCTTCCTTGACGCCATACATCAGTGTATAAAAAGTATTGCTGTAAAACAATTATTTTGGTGTTAAACATAAGACAACAATTTGTATTTTCATTCAAAAACAGATCAAATCCTAGAAACAACAACAGAAACAATCTGCATTTTCACTCAAAAACAGATCAAACCCTAGGGAAAAAAAAGTTAACAACCACCACCAAACTTAAATCAAACACATCTGCATAGTAGAATAATGTAATTCAAACAAATCCCATATCATGATTACACTTAATTTTTAAATCAACCACACACCACCAACACAAACAAAGTGTTCCCACTAGATAGTGTACCACAAAACAGAGTAAATTTTTTTTAAAATAATACATTAAGTGCTATTACACTTCTCTGCATTCTCTTTGCAACAAAGAAAAAAGGATCATTAAAAAGAGAATCCATTTTTATGCAATCATGCAGAGGAAGATGAAGAAAAACAACACTTAAAAGAATACAAACCCATATCTGTGTAGATGAAGATTGAAGAGTATGGTTTATTCAAAGATTCAGAAGCAACTAAAATTGAAGATGATTTTGCTGTTTTCCCACTTACTTCAGCTTCTGTACTATTGAAGAGCAACTAATAACTGCTGGTTTTTTGTCTCTGAGTAGAAAACATAAACTACTTTCCCAAAGAAGATGATTTTGTTGGGAAAGGAGTGTTTGTTTGGTAGTGATAAAAAGAGATGTTGGGTGGAAACAACATCTTCCAACTTAAGGGCGGCTAAAAAGTGGGGCAGAAACAATAAAGTAACTTACACAGGGATCTGTAAGCAAATATGTGTAAAAATAGGGGGGTGAAAAAAACAACAAATTGTTATTCAAGACCAGCATTAATCTTATCAAATGCAAAGTATCTTGCAATTGGAATCTGCATATATTCAACGCAGCATTATAAAGGAAACTTACTGATCGCACATATATTGGAGATTTTTCATTTCTTTGTTCTAGGGAGACGCTTTTGCTCCAACAATTTACATAGATGTGTTTCCTCTGCTAAAATATCTTGAAAACTGTCGCGACATGGTATCTCTGCTTTGTCCATATCTGCAGTCATTCCTCTCGGCGTATGAATAACAACCCACCAATCTGGATGTTTCACGTCTCTGGAGTAGAAAACTTGGGCAGCCTCTTCAGCGAGAATCACGGGCTTGTTCGAAATATTGGTATGGCTTTTCAATCTTGAAAGATTTACCAAAGGAAAATCTGAATCCTGACAGATCGTTATTCCATTCTATACCTTCACCCAATCACAGTAGAAGACAATTTCTTTAAATGTACCATAGTTCAACTCTAGGATTTTTCTGATCACCCCATACCACCGGGTTAGGTTAGTAACAGGTCTTTTGTCCCTTTTCGAGCTCCTAAAAGTGGTTGATACAACCACAGTGACACCACTGTCTTGGGTCTTAGCCTTTTCCTGGTTTGCTTGGGAACAAAAACTAAATCCATTCACAAGGTATCTTTTGTACTCTTTCTGAGACACTGGACCTCTAACATAACGCCACAAATCTGTATCCAATTTGTCTTCTGATCTAAGCTATGAAAGCAAAAAGAAAATCAACACATCAGCATACTGCATCATTATTATGCTAATAAACAGGAGCGCCAATGCAAACCTTTTCATACAGCCAACTAAGGAACTTGGTTTGCATCTCGACTTCCTCCATTGTAACCCCATCAGCTTCACAGTTCTCGCAATAATCCCTACATTTAGCATACATAGTATTAAAATATAAATAGAATAACCCATTGTCCACATACAAACAAAACACGGCCAACCAATACCTGTAATAAACATCGAGACCTTCTGGATTATTCCGAAAAATTACCCACCGACGTATCTGCATCCACTGAATAGGGCTCACCTGAACCGGCTTTTCATCAAGCAGAGAACCCACATCGCTGAATTCATGTTCATCCTTCCTTGATCATCATTTTTCATGTGCTCCATGACAAATCTAACATAGTCATCCATTTCAGTCGACTTCGTAATTGACCCTTCAATGTATCTGATGTTATTTGGGATGTTTTTGCACTTCTTCATTGCCATGATTCAGTATGTACGTGTAAATTTCAGTACAAAAACAACAAAAATAAATAAAAATAAAGGACAAATGGTAAAATAGCAATTCACCTTTCGAATGGGTACATCCATCGATACCTAATAGGTGCACAAACTAAGGCCTCATCAGCCAAATGAACCATGTTGTGCACGCTTATATCAAAAAATCCAGCCGGGAAATACTTTTCGAGCACACACATGGCTTCTGCAATCATCCACTTAGCCTGGTTTGGATACTCTCTGCTAACCACCTTTGAGCACAAAATTCTAAAATACAAACTGACTTGTTGAAGCGCAGTACGCAAGTCTTTCTCTCCTGGAAAGGCATGTTGAAGCAGAACAGGTAATAAGTACCCCATAATCACATGGTAGTCATGTGACTTCAAGCTGCTCAAGTTCAATTGCTCCATATTTACAATTTTACTTATATTCGACGAAAATCCTGTGGAACTTTCAGAATCTGACAAAAATCGGTTTTCTCTTTTTGGCTCAAAACAAACAGCGGAACCATCTCTACTCCTTTCTTTGTTTTCTTCTCTTTCCACTCTCCAGAGTTTAGTTTAATCTCCTTCAATTTGTCACGATTATTCCATGCAACAATAGCCTTATTATCCTTATCAAAGATAGTGTAGATAATGTGTTCCATGACGTTCTTTTTCGTGTGCATCATGTTGACACAATGCCGTTTAGTCAGGGCACAATACGACTCAAGTTCCCAAAGAATACACTTCTTGAAGAAAGCACCTGTGACAAGCTCAGAATCACCTTCCTCTTCATCAGAATGATATCTCTTTCGTTTACCTATCTTGCGGACTACTAACTTACCAGGTTCGTAATGAACATCGGCCAACTTCTCAAGTGACTGCGCTCCTGTTAGTCTCAGCGGTGCACTTTTATGCTCATGTGTCTCTAATCCCAAAAGAGTCCCATCCATAAATGGGTGCCTTGACTTAAGGAATATACGATAGTTAGTGTACACAATCTTGCTGTCGTAACCTAGATGAGTACTTCGAGTTTTGTCTGCGCAGCAAACACATGCACAGTAGCCATGAGTGGTACATCCACTTAAAACACCTTGAGAAGGCAAGTCATGAATGCCAAACATCAGAGTTGCTTTCAGAGTAAAATACTCCCTTTTCAAAGAATCAAAAGCTTGTACACCTTGATGCAAAAGTTTTTTTAGCGTGTTGACCAGCGGCCGCAAAAAAACATCAATGTCTTGACCCGATGACTTACACCCAGGTATCAACAGAGTCATCATTTGGAATTCATACTTCATACACATAGAAGGCGGAAGATTATAAACCACAAGGATCACAGGCCAACAACTCCAACTCAAAGTCTGTACACCATGAGGATTAAACCCATCTGTTGATATTCCAAAACAAACATTTCTTCCTTCCGCGGCAAATAACGGAAACTTCATTTTCATTTGTGCCCACTGAGATGAATCGATTGGATGACGCATATATTCAGATGAAACTTACGCTCGATCGTGCCACAGCATTGCGTATGATATCCAAGGTAGAGAATACATTTTCTTTAGTTTTTCGTCTGCAGGAAAGTATCACAGCACTTTGCAAGGTTCATTAGTCACCACAGGACCATCTTTGGTATCTTTCAACTTAAACCTCGGAGTTTTGCATACTGGATACTCTATTAAATCCTCATTCTCCTCGTAATACAGAATACAATGATTCTCACAAGCATGAATAGCCTTCGCTTTCATCCCCATATCCTTAAGCATTGACCTCATAGCGTCATAGTTTTTGGGCAACTTGTTAGGTTTCGGAAGCCACTCTCTTAACAAATCCAACAAACTGTTGACACAGTTACCCAAAATTTTATAAGTTTTCTTCACATTATGAAGTTCTACCATAGCAGAGAGGATTGTGAGATTGTCTTCACATAAAGGTATAACTTCTCTGCGGCTAACGATTTGTACCTATTATTACGCTTCTCGATATCTGGATCTTCTAAGGGTGATTCTCTAATTTGTGTTCCATCATGGTCATGATGAATACCAAAGGAAGTGTCAATAAAATCATTCAAATTCAAACAATCTGATTGCTTATCGGGTTTCTTCGACTACGGCCTTCCCCTTAGAACGACTTGTTGAAGCACCATCCTTTCTCTCACCATGTAAGCTCCAAGTGGTGTATGTCTTATCGACACCATGCTCATAAAGATGGGTCCTAACAATCGAGAATCTACCTCGATGTCTATTTTTACACTTCCTACAAGGGCAAGCACACGTTTTTGCACAAGTACCATTTGCTATTGCAAAATCAATGAATTTTCTAACCCCTTCTCTGTATTCTGGGCTATAATTGTCCGTTATACGCATCCAAGATTTATCCACAAAATTTCACATCCTACAAACAAGTAAAGTACTATGTCTGAGTAACCTAAATTTATCAACTAAACCTAAAAATGTCACAGATTTATCAACACACCACAATAGAATACAATTCACAACAACATCTATAATCCTCAATTTCTAAAAATAATAAACCCCAGATGTTGAAAAACTGTCGATTAAGAAAACAATAAAAGAAATACCTTAATAATTAGCTGAAGATAACCCAGGAGAATCGATAGATTCAGAAATCTTAATCAAACTCAATCTTTATGTGATAACTCGATTAAGCTTAAATCTTTAATGAAATCGACGAGTCACAGAAGAATCGGTTGAATCAATTTTGTTGATGAAGTTTCCTGCTACTGAATCTCAAATTGAATCTGATGAATTTTCTGGTGAAATCGATGGCGGCTGCAGGGATATACCAAGAAGTCGGTAAGATGTGAAATAAATGGAGGTGAAAGATATGATACAGTAATGTCTCAACCGTTTTTCTATCAACACATTAAGTTGTTTATCTACCTCCCAACTGATTCTTATTCTAATTTTCAGACATATTAAATGAAAAACTAATTTCAGATGATTTTAATTTTGTTTTCGGATTTGAAGTTTGTTTTCTGATTTTCGGTAATTAAAATGAAGAGTTATAATGGGGGGAAAATGCTGGAGAAAAAAGCCAGAATCGTTGGGAGTCTGGGTAGCCCTTGAGTGTGAGATGAAATTGGGAGCTGATAGTAGTAATAGAGGCGCTAATAGTAGTAATGGAGGGTAACAATGGAACTTGGCAATTTAAGTTGAGGATAGGAAGGTAATTACCCACAACCCTCCCGAAACTCTGTAACAGATACCAATTATTGCAACGATTATCCAACGTTACAAAGATACCAACGTCGATACGACGTTACTTAAAAGATATCCGTTACAAAACCGGGCGTTACAAATTCCCTGATTTCGTGTAGTGGGAATCGGACCAACGAGCTGATTTTGTTGGAGAACAAGGTTTTGAAGCTGACTGAGTCTACCGAGTTCCGGTGGAATACGACCCGTCAAACTACATGATGCTAGACCAAGGATCTCTAAGTTCTGAAAATCACCAAAGAAACTTGTGATTGGACCTGTAAATCCGTTGTCGCCGATACAAATGACACGGAGGTTTTTCAAGGTTCTGAGTTGAGTTGGAATTGGACCAGTGAGTTGATTCGAAAAAAGAAGTAAAGATTCAAGTGAAATCACATTAGAGAGATTCGATGGAATTGAACCAGTAAGTTGATTAGAAGAAAGATCTAACTGAATAAGATTTTTTAAGTAACCGAGTGACGGAGATATTGAACCAGTGAGTGATGAATCGGATAAGTTCAAACTCACCACTTGTACTGAGTTATCAACTGAGTCAACCCCACATGAAATCACTCTCCAAGAACAGAAATTTGGGTTGCTTTCAGACCAATCATTCAGAACTTCTTGTAATGGGTCTTCACTAAAAGATTTCTTCACTTCTAACAGTACTTCCAATGTCGAAGAAGAAGACAAGTTTAATTCAGTATCACTCAAAACGGTTCCAAGTGAGAAACCCATAAAAACTACCAAAACCAGAAAGACAAACATCAATATACTCAATTTCACCATATTTTTTCCTAGTGGGGAAGAAGAACTCAGAATGGGTATTGCTTGTTCATAATGTTAGTTTTTCTTCTTCTGAAGTATTCTCGTATGGTGAGACAAACGCGTTTTTTCTGTGCCGCCAAAATTCTGAACAAGTGCATGTAATGTTTGCTAGTATTGTTCTTGAAATGCTCGCATGTTATTTAATGCATATGAGCTCGATATATGGGAAGCCTTAGAAGAATTACTCTCCTACTAGTAGATAAGAAACAGAGAAGAGTGTCAGTAAATGAATTCAGTCGATATTATTTAATAACGACCAAACAAAGATCATAGCTGTGATTTTAGGAGAGTAGTTGATGATCAAAGAGAAAAATTTATTCAAAAATGTGTAGTATGAAAAGGGGTCAAAGATAGTTTGAATATTCCCATATTCTAGTGTGAGAAGATCAGAATAATAAGGGGATTTGGTTTGGTTTCTTCTCTCAGTAGGAAAGACACGCAGCGGTTGAAAGAGTGACAAGAGACCAAATTAATTACGTGGGGGTGGGTGTTTATGGAACATTTTGGTGAGTTCTATTTTGGGCTATCATCAGAGAAATCCTAAGGTATCAGTCAAACCTTACACCCGGACAAGGTTCCAGTCAACCCAGTTTGACGGACAGAGTCAAATCGGTCAGAGCTGGTTAGAAGTGATCCATGTTAAAGTGACTGAAATGTCCTTTTAAAGGGTTAACTTAACCAAAGTTGATATATGGTGATGTAAAATCCATACCCGTTATTCTTCGTTCTCCCTCTTCTATTCCATGTTTTCTCTCATTTTTTTCTTCGTCTTTGGGTGAAACTGTTAGTAGAGTATTTCGAGCGAATGGGAATTTGAATCCAGGTAACCTAATTCTAATATTCTACTTCCATCATGTGATCATGTGATTAAGTTGATATTAACTTCTTTTTTTAAGGTCGTTGATATTAACCGTGTGTATGCTTAGCACAGACTACAGAGTTCCCTTCGTCAGTTTTCTTTTTATTAATTTGTCACCCTTTGCATGCCAATTTTCAGTTAAGTTCTTGATTTGGTTGATTCATACTATGCCCATTTTTTTCAAAATGTATTGAATCTGAATTTTTTTGAGTTTTAGTTGGGTAATTTGTGATTAATGGTCACAACTTTGGGATTATCACCATTGACATTTTCCAGTGCTCAATTGGGTCACCGTGTTATTCATCCTACTTCAATTGTCTCTAGAGAATTGCTTTTAAACGGTGTATAGAAGCATTACTAGTGCTTGGTTCATGTATCCACAGAGACAATCCTCTAATGGTGGACATGGAATGGATCCTATGAAAGTAAATCAGAAAGGTCCAACGATATGAACCATGAAAGTTTAAAGAATCAAGAAATACTGAAATCGGCAGAGGAAGTTTGTAGTTGAGAGCTCAAATAGGATCCATAGCGTAGTAATTGTGTTATTGTATATGGGCAATTAACAGAAGAGGATTCAGAAGACCTTGTTTTGGGTTCTTCTTCTATGACTAAATTAAGTCAGGCTGCATATAAAACTCCTAAGAGGATTTCCTCTACCTGATTAATTTTATACTACAATAGCCAACTTATTGTGTTTTTATTTATAAGGACTGTTGGTTTTTCTACCTAGATAATTTTATACTACACTGTGCATATAAACTTATATTATGTTTCAGCTGATTCTAAGTGAATTGTTTGAGAATCTAAGTAAATTGTTATGTTAAATTTGACATTGTTATGGATTTAACTGTGTGTCAATGAATTTTTCATACTTTTATGGAACATATGCTGATCTCTATGTGCCTGCACTCTAATCCTTCCGCCACTGTTGTTTGAACATAAGGTATCAAGACGACCTGATTCAGTACTTACACTTTCTAATTGAAGCAATTCAGTGGTAGTTTACAGAAAATATACAAAATTTCCTCAGCCTCTTTCAGCGGCTTATTTCTCTATTTTATCACCTGTGGGTCTGTCCAGTTTGCCTCACCAAATGGTTCATTCTCTTCCTCATCAGGTTTTATTTCTTAACTTGTGCTTGAATGGGTATTCCAGTAAGCACTGGGAGGTATCTCAATAGTCCCCTGTAGCTTACAGTAATGTTGTGCAAGGGGTTAGCTTTAGTTTCAGGTCTGCAGCTAGTGATGCAATGGGATTAGGCTAATTTGAATTTACTCCCACTACTAAAAAGCTGATTACCACCTATTTTAATAGCAATGAAAACCTTCTTTGGTGTCTGTCTAGTTATGTGATACATTCATGGTTTGGCACTGACTACTACTATTGTAGTTTGTTTAATTGAGTCAATGGGAACAAATATTCTATATTGCTTGCTACACTCTTCTTACACTTTCTTTCCTACTCTAAATGTTCTTTCTTGTTGTCTGATTTTTTAGTATTAATGTTCCCATACTTGTTTGTACCAGCAATTTTCAATTGAACTGTTTATAAGTTCCAGCATGTTGTGTAAGTATTACCAAAGTTAGATCTAATCTTCCATCTTACTATTGCAGCTTCTTGAGGATTAATCCAGTGCCATATCGCGATTAATGGGTCATAGACCATATTTATTTCAGCAACAACGGGGTCATACCAGTGTAAGTGCAGTTCCAACTAATCTCTTCAGATACTACCTTGCTTACTTGTACCATGATGATTTGTTATCCTACTTATCTTGTTCTCCTAATGCACGGGCTCTGGAGGGGTATCCTGCGGTTGGTGAGGCAGACGTTCGGTAAGTTGCTTTCATAACTATGGCATGCTCTTGATATGGTTGTTTTGCATTTAGTTTCTTATCCAAATCTGTAGTATCTATGTTTACGTGACACCTAATTTGTGATCAAAATAAATGTGCTTACGTTCTTATGAAATGTGAACTCAATTTTGTTAGTCCTGATTAATGTGTGGATAATTTTGGTCAATGGACTATACAGAATTATGATTATTTCTAAATATTGTTATTTATGAATATTGTTATTTAGTTTATCATCTTTTCTCAATTTTGTTATGTGTGATTACGTGAACTCAATTCTGTATAATCTGTTGTATCACAAATTTAAAATTTTCTTTCTTACTTCCTTTCTTTAGGTTCCTCGACGAACTCTCAAGGGAGGCGATCTACCCTAGGGATTGTTTCTCGAACGATCATGGGGTTGCTAGGCCTGCAAGATTTGTTGGTCGTAATGATGATAACTTTCTACCTTCAGAATATCATAAGCATTGTACTTCTCAAAGTACTCGAAGTAGCTAGGGAAGAGAGCCATGACAGAGATGCCAATTACCGTTCCATCTGCGGTTCTGATATCAGAAGGGGTAACAGATATGATAGTTGCAAAAGGCGTGATTTCTGCGGCTGTGTTCGTGATACACAAAGTTTGAGTTGGGAGAGAGATCAATTTCCAGGTAGGAGACGAGAACGTTCTTGGTCTCCTCGTGTTCGCAGCCACAGCCGAAGTTACTGGGAGGACAACTATGACCACAAAGTTCGATAACACTGGGGTTTATGTCCAGTTTAATGAGTTATTGCGGTCGGGTTACTAACTAAGGTTCAGGGGTAAACTAGGAAGAAAATTAGAAAACTTAATAAAAGGTGAACGGACAAACTCGGTTGTCCTTCGATTTGGATTGAATCAAATGTTGTCTGAATCGGACAGAAAACTCAAACCTTTCGATTTCTCTGACGATTGGCCTTCTATTTTAGTGTTTTAGATGGAAAGAATTTTACTAGTATTTATTTGATTAAAGAAAGGGAGCTGTTGATCTTCTATTTTAAATGTTTTCAACTTTACAAAGTCAATGGCAATTGTTTGTCTTTCAAGGGAGAAAGAAAGGAAGATTAAGTGAGCTCATCACAACCCCACGTACAAAACAAACTTCCAGTGGTACATTGACATGATATACTTACAGTGGTGGTAATAACCAGAAAAGACTAAAAAAACAACTAAACTTGGGTATCAGATTTTGTGCTTGCCATTTGTTAACATAGAAAAGTTAGTGTGGTTGATAGTTTTGTGAATCGCTCTCATGTTTTTGTAGCTAGGATGAGGACCAGAGCCTTACCCTTCAATGCATCTTGCATGAGAGATAAGCCCGTACTGACGAATTCCTTGGTGCGCAGGGATGTGTCTGTCAATTAGGGAGAAAAAACGGTTTAGTCCAAAAACGCGGCAAAAAGTACGGACTAGTCCATCCCGAGTTAACTAGGTACAATTTAGTCCAAAAGTTATTTACAATATTAAAAATACACATATAAACTTCCTGATTTACAATTTAGTCCAAATATTTACAGTTTAGTTCAAAGTTACTCATGATGATGTCAGTAATTTTAAATAATACAAAAATGATTAAAAAACAATTTCTCTTTTGAACTGTTTGTCCAAAATTCTCAAACTTTATCAGGGGGTTAGTTCACAGGTGAGTTGGGGGGAGTTTAATGTATTTTGAATCTTGGGGATTTTGAGGGAGTGTAAGAGAGAATAAAAAGTTCGAGAGAGTTTGGTGTTTTGAGTGTAGGGAGTTTGAGAGACTCTCCCAAAATCTATACTCTTTTGAGAGATTTGTAGTGAGGCAAAAATACACTATAAACTCCCTAGAACTCCCCAAAACAAACCAACTCCCTAGCATTCTAGTTTTTATGACTAACAGGGAGTTCAAGAGTTTCTTTCAAACTCCCCCACGACTAACGGGGTTTTCTAGGGAGTTTGGAAGACCCTTCTAAACTCTCCCACGACTAACAGGGATTTTGAGAGACTCCTTCAAACTCCCCCACGACTAACGGGTAAAAACTGAACTACACTCAACTCCCCTGAGGACTAACCTCCTGTATATATTCGGAAAGCTCTTTTCGAGAGCTACAAAAAGAGTATCCATATGACTATATAATTCTCATTATTTAAAAAAAAAAATCTTAGTTTACACTGGTGTACAAACATGTACACATTTACAAAAATCCTCCAGAAAATCGAAAGACAAGGTGCGGCAGTTTGTACACCACATACAACTTGAATCGTCAAACTAAGCACCACTAACGTTATTCACATTAAATAAACATAACATGGAAACTCAAATGGATTTGAACCATCAACCTCCGCAAACCTTGTGATAGGCTTGGGCGCTCTATCATTTTCGTTGGGTTTAATCGTTTCTGGTTTTCTTTGATTATCAGAGATGGTGAATCCAACAACTGATCCGCCTGATAAGCACTACACCAAAATCAGGATTTTGTCACAAGCTATACATGTTATTGATAAGATTTGTAACATGTATAGCATGTTGAATAAAAGTTGTTATTAATAATTGTTGTCGTGTGTTGTAACGGTTTTTATTGTGACAATTACTAATTAAAGTCACATTTACTAACCGTTACAAGAATTAATAGCAACAATTGACCTAATTTTAGGATAACGAGACGTTCTTAGTAGCCACAGTTATTGTAACGGTTTTAACTGTTATTCCATATTTACAACAGGTAAATGAATGATACGTGTCACATACTGCCACATATACAATAACGGTTATAAGTGTGACTTTTCATTTTGTAACGAATCCTTAGAAGACACGTGTCACCCTTGTGTCACGACCGTTGTAACGTTTAAACTGTTACTCTTTAATTGCAACAAACACTGACATATTGACACGTGTTCTTTTTACTTACACTTTTCGTTGCTATTGTTACGGTTAAACCAGTGACAAATTTTTAAATTATGAATAAATAAAAAAAGGATATTACACAGGTCATCATGAACCTGGATTTCCGGTAACATGCCTGCAACACAATCGCATTCCGGTCATTTTCGAATTGCAGTTGATGCATTCACACTTGCAAACCATCCATACATTCATTAAGGAGACAAAGGAATTCATTTATCCATTATGTAATTTTTACAGAAACTATTTAATCTCATTCAGTAATCTAGATATGAGTTATAATAGGTTGATTGACATAATTGCATAAACAAAACTAATAATTCGATGACAATGTAATGGTTATTGGAACTCCTTTTTTATAGGGAAGAGTGTAGCAATACCATATAAGCAATTTGATGTAGTCTGTCTCAGTAGCTTATTCAAACTGCAACTTTTACATCGAGGAATCTTCACAAGAAGAGAATAATGAGAATCAACAAAATCCGAAACAAAGAACAAATGAAGGCACATAAACCTAAGGTGTCGTAGCTAGACATGCTCATTTAAGATAATACGGCTCTAACAACAAGAAGTTATGAATAAGAAAAAACATAATGTAGCTAGACACTGAAGCTACTATCAATGAAATAAGAACGGAAGGAGAGCTTACATATCCAGAGTACAACCTTACCACAAACAATCAGCAGCTTCACTATGAAGTCGTGAATTTGAGAGACTACAAGGGAACATATGTAATATTTACAATCAATGTTCACTAATATGCAGACAGCTAGAAACTGAAAATAAAGAGGTTGGCAGGCATGTGACGAGGTGTCAACTCGCAAACAATAATTTTCTACTTCTCTTTACACTAGCAAGTAATATAATGAAAACAGATTCGTCCCAAGGGAGGTATGAAGCAAAAATTGTTTATAAAAGTATTCTTAGCAAAGAAGATTTTGTTGCAGAAATTCTGAAAATCACAAAGTTATATTCAAATATGAGATGAGATTGACTAAGGATTCATTCTCAACCACGAAACATAAACCAAATCGATATATAGCACATTCTTCGCATTATCTTGTTACTAACAACCCTAAGATAATTAGTACGCTCAATTATCTCGTTATTATCTCCTAAGTTCACCGGATGCGGAAGCGCTCGACTACCAGATTCTACTTATTCAAGTTACCTAGAGGTACGCTTACTAGGTATGATTTAAACAAGTGCTCTGAGTTTAATGAGATAAGGTTGCTCCTAGTGATTAACTCAAAAGCATGAATCACCTACTAGTGTCAATTTCTACATATGGGTACTTAACAAAGTCTCATCATCAATACCCATATATTGCTACTTGTGTTTATATTTCTAGACAATTACGGGTCGAAAAAAATCTAAACTAGCAATAAGATTATGAATCAACTATTTAATTTCGAACTTAAACAATCAACAAATAATCCATAAAAATTATTGGAAAAATAGAAATCAAACAATAACGAAACTTGCGAGAAAATGAACTATTGCATATCAATCATGAGTTCATATTTCGGGCTTTGAAATCACCCTCAATCAAAGATTGTTTTAGCTACTCATAATTATAGAGTTCATCAAAATAATAATAATCGAAATAAAATAAAGAAGATGAAAATAATACAAACCCTAGAATAGCTATCTCCAAAAGCTTCAAGTAGAATACGTGATATCTCAAGTTGTAGAAATCTTCCCTTTCTCCTTCTTAGGTCAAGTCTTCAAAGCCCAAATTCCAAGTGGTCCAACAAGCCCATATGTGAGAAAAACCCGTGTAGAAAATCTGTCCTAAAAGTAGTCGCCGGAAAACTGGCAAAAGTGCCGGAAGTTGGCCAGAAAGCAACCGACAAAGTACTTCAGGTAACCGGAAAAGTCAACGTACACCGGTCAGTCAACTGAGTCAAACCGGGTCATATGAGTCAGGTAAGAGTCAGCTGTGTCTAATCAGAGTCAGTTAACTGACTCATCTAAGTGACCAAGGCCTGAGCTGTTGTAGCCTTGCACAGGCCATAACTTCTTGTTGCACAATGATGGTGCATCACTGTCACTGCTACAGCTTCAGCTAACCCTCTTCTTTCTGCAACTGCTACTTCAACTTCACTCTCACTGACACAGACACTTCCATTTCAACTTCCCCTGTAATTTCTCAGCCTACACCAGCAAATAACAATTTCAGACTCGAGCCATTATACTACCTGCAATTGCAACACTCCTTATTTCCTGTAATGCAACCATCATTCATTCCAAAAGCCACCAAAATCATCATGAGCATAACCCATTTCAGCTTCATTTGTATCACCTAGTCCATTGCAGTAGCATCATAAAGTACAGATGCAATATCCATGGGCAGCAACCACCACAACCACTCCAGTGCCTGCAATTTCATAACTGCAACTGCAATCTAGCCCTCGCATCACTGCTTCAGTTCTATACATATGTTCTACTGCCTCTTGTTGGTCTTGATAACTCAAACCCTTCTCTCCATCTGATCTCTTGCACACAATAGACAACACCAGTAACTCGAGTCCTTCTCTTCGTTTCTTGGCATCACTCCAACAGAAGCATCACCTCCAAGTTCAGTTCAGTAGCAGCTACCACTTACCTGCAATTGTATCTCAGACCAACCAGTCCACCTGCAGCTTCATTCATCTCAGCACTCTACCCAATTCTTGCAGCTGCACAATCAACTGTCCATTTCACCTGCAACATCAGCTTCAGTACCATCTTGGAATGCACAACTCAACCACAGACAATACTCTTGCAGCCAACCAACACCAGCTGCACACTACATAAACCAAATCCATCTCTGTAGTTCAGTCCAAGAACTATAAACAACCACCACCAACACATCCCTGTAACTCGGTTCCATCTGAACAACAGCAACACACGGCAACAACAACATCAACACTTCACTGCCCAGTTGTATACTTCAGCAACTTCATTTCCTAACTGCATCTGAACCTAAACTGCAACTCCAATTTCATTCCACACCCATGCCTGCCATTCTATTCTACTTCTCCGCTTCTCATAACTTCAAGACCACCAACAACACAGTAAGTAGCTCAACCAGAAATTTCATGACTCACTCAAACCCTTAAATCATACAAACCCATCATCAATTTCTCTACCATCTTCTCTTCTTTCCACACTGTAAAGCAACAGTTGATTGCATCCCCACCGGATTCCAGTCAAAACCCATCAGTTCTCAGTACTAGTGTTCTCCTCTTTTCCTCAATAGATACTTCAATGAGCTACCACAGAAACGCAACGATTTCATCAGCTTTAATTCTTCATCTCTGTCTCAATCTCGGTTTAGAACCAGTTTCACATTCAGAACCTCTCCATGAATTCTCTTCCTGTTCAAACCATAATCGATCTCAACCACCATAGCAACACCAGATTCAGGAACCCTAATTCCTAATTTTTCCTTCTCGATCTCTGTTTCTCGAATGTCTCAGCAGCATCATCTTCTCTTCAATTTCTTATCAATTTCTCTTACAGCAGCCACAAGACCCGGAGAAGGAAGAAATGATTTGGAAATGATCTTCTCTCGACCTGAACTAGGTCAAAATGTATGGGACGGTTATTTCCATCCTCAAGGGTGAATATGAGCCACCAAGTATAACCCCTTATCCTCCACTATGCTCCCGACAGCGTTTGCCTGTGTAACGACGATTCTGCATTTCTTGCTCCAAATGAACGCTCTTTTCTTCTTTTGAATTCTTCCACCAACAGTAGCCGTCTCTTACTTCTCAGATCCACTTATTCTCTTCAATTTCTCTACATCACTAAAGTTGCCATGCTTTTCAGACAGAATTTGCATCACTAAAGCCGACATGCTTTTCAGATAGAGATAAAGAAATAAAAGAAAATACTGAGAAAAAATTCGCCTCCAACTACACTTGAAATGACACTTTTGCCCTGTTTCTTCTTCTTTTGTTCCAAATGACTCCAAAATACCTAAACACTCAAAAGCAAACATAAGATACATAATTTACAAGAAAACTTAGCAAAGAAAGCATAAACAATATATAAATATTAAGGTGTTTTAGACACCTATCAAATCCCCCCACACTTAGAATTTGCTAGTCCTCGAGCAAATCAAACTTAACTAATTCTAAAACATACATACAACTCCCTTTCGTTGAGGATATGGTCACACTTAGCATGTATAACAAGCCTTTGAACCCCTAGGTGTCCCTAATGGACGAGTTTTAGTCTTGTGAAGGTTTACAAGAGGTGTACCTACAAAACCTTTTACTCCAAATTCCAACTACCTGTGAAGAATCTACGAACGAATCCAAAATGACTACAGAAGGAGGTACCCTGATGCGAATCCAAATTAATATATAAGTAAATAAAGCTCTACTCAGAAAGTCGAACAAACCACAATACTCGGAATCTAACTAACCACAATCACACATGAATAGATTAAGAAGATGGATAATAGATGTTTGTGAATGTTGACTAAAGTGAACGGTGTTTCCAATATTTGTCTGAAGGTCACCGCCAAGATGAACCTATGAATCCTAATGGATTGAGATACTGGTCTGAATTCTAATATCAACTCAGCTGGTATATACACGGAACCAACAGTCGACAATCTTAATTCTAGATCAACTCAGCTGGCATATACAAGGGAACTAGCGATCGATTTTATTGAACAATAATAAATTATTTTATTTTTTCTTTCTTTTAAATTTTTTTTTATTTTATTTGACAACATAATTAGATCTTTTGGATCCAAGCACATGCTTCTTGTCAGCAGATTATATGGTAATTCCCATGGATCATGCGTTCCACGCTTGTTTAGGCGATGGAGACAGGGAGAATACACACATATTGCTATCCAAGTGTTATTCTATTTTATTTTATTTTCAAATATATACTCCGATTGGTCTAATTGGTCGGGTTTTTTTTTTTTTTAAGTAACTCAATCACTCTATTTCATCCTAGCAGTAATAACAATTCGATGTTTGTGACCCACCAAATCACTTAGAGAAACAAAAAAGTTTGTAAAAATAAAAACAGAAGGTGATATGGTGACGATTCCGAGATATGGTAACAACTATCATGTTATTTCTAACACCCGAGATCTGTCCTTTTAGTTAGTGGGTTCCTCAACTCCTGCAACCAAGATGGTTCCATCCACTTATATTGTCTAGTGTCATCATGAAGGCACGAGTTTCTAGATTTCAGAATTTATAAAGCAATTTTTTTAAAAAAAAAAAAATCTATTTATTTCTATTTTATATTTTCTAACTAAAGGCATCAAACTCCACAAATTATATACAAATTACATAAATACTCCCTCACACTTAAACTTTACACTGTCCTCAATGTAAAATTTAGTCATTCAAAGTAAAGTTCAAGGTAGGAAATTCCAAAAATGATATGCAAAATAAAGATAAAATGCTTAAAAATAAAAAGATAAAGATACAAAACCGGTGGGTTGCCTCCCACTTATCGCTTGGTTTAAAGCCGTCAGCCCGACTTTCAGCTCCAATTACTTCTCCAAAGGGAGTGGATCACTCAATGTGACCATATCCTGATTCTCCGTCACAAATTGTTCATAGTATGGTTTCAAACGATGGTCGTTGACCTTGGAAACCATCCATGTTTTGGGAATAATAATTTCAACTGCACCATGAGAGAACACATTAGTAACAACAAATGGTCCAATCCATCTAGACCTAAGTTTACCCGGAAACAATTTAAGATGATAATGGAATAAAAGAACTTTCTTTCCTACTTCAAAACTCTTTCGGGAAATCATTTTATCATGGAAAGCTTTGGTCTTTTCTTTGTAAATGCGTGAACTTTCATATGCATCATTACGAATCTCTTCTAACTCATTGAGTTGAAGTTTCCTATGTTCACCAGCTGCATTTAATGTCATATTACATACCTTGATAGCCTAATAAGCTTTGTGTTTAAGTTCGACGGGAAGATGGCTAGGTTTACCATAGACAAGCCTAAAAGGAGACATACCGATGGGTGTCTTGTAAGCTGTCCTATATTCCCATAATGCATCATTGAGTCTATAACTCCAATCCTTCCTTGAAACGTTCGTCGTCTTCTCTAGGATGGACTTAATCTCCCGGTTGGAAATTTCAGCTTGACCGCTCGTTTGCGGATGATACGGTGTGCCAACTTTACGAGAAATGTTATACTTCTTTAGAAGAGCGTGAAAGGATATTTTGAAGTGTGAACCTCCATCACTAATCACCACTCGAGGTGTACCAAATCTAGAAAAGATATGTTCCTTCACAAACTCACAAACAACTTGAGAATCATTAGTAGGGGTGGCTTTAGCTTCCACCCATTTAGAAACATAATTTACAGCAAGAAGTATATAAAATTTCCCATTGGAATTCACAAAAGGCCCCATAAAATCGTTACCCCAAACATCAAAAATCTCAACAGCGAGAATTGGTGTTTGCGGTATTTGGTTTCTAGCACCTAGATTGCCTGTCCTTTGACACCTATCACATGCCTTAAAAAATAAATATGCATCCCTAAACAATGTAGGCCAATAAAAGCCACTTTCGAGAACCTTGAGGGTTGTCTTCTTAGCTCCGAAATAGCCACCACAAGCATATGAGTGACAAAAATTCAGAACTTATTGAAACTCGAATTCAAGTACGCACCTGCAGATCATTTGATCGGAGCAATGCTTCCACAAATAAGGTTCATCCCATATATATTGCTTGGCAATCTTCTTGAGCTTGTGTTTCTAAAATATAGACATGGAGCTAGGTACTTGTCCCGTCACCAAGAAGTTAAAAATATCAGCGTACCCTGGAGTTGTGCCAACAACTGCAAAGAGTTGCTCATACGGGAAGCTATCATGCAAAGGAATCGCTTCTTCGGACATAACCAATCTTATTACATGATCCGCTACGGTATTCTCACTGCCCTTGTTGTCCTTGATTTGTATGTTGAACTCTTGAAGAAGAAGTATCCATCTTATGAGCCTTGGATTAACATCCTTCTTTGTTAGCAAGTATCGAAGTGCAACATGGTTGGAGAAAACAACCACTTTTGTACCCACTAAATAAGATCTAAACTTCTCTAGTGCAAACACTATGGCCAAGAGCTCCTTTTTAGTAGTGGATTAGTTGATTTGCGCTCCATTGAGAGTTCTAGAAGCATAATAAATGGCATATGAAACTTTACCATCTCGCTGTCCCAACACGGCTCCAACGGCATGATCACTAGCATCACACATCAACTTAAAGGGCTTGCTCCAGTCCGGTGGTTTGATGATTGGTGCTGTAATCAACAACTCTTTCAAGGTGTCAAAAGCTTCCTTGCATTCCTTGTCACAATCAAAGGTCATATCTTTCTGCAAAAGTCTACACAAGGGCATTGCTATCTTGGAGAAATCCTTGATGAATCTCCTATAAAAACTTACATGACCAAGAAAATAGAGAACCTCCCTCATAGTTGTGGGGTATTGTAAGTTTCGAATCAAATCTATCTTAGCCTTGTCAACTTCTAACCCTCTAGAGGATATAACATGGCCTAGCACAATCCCATGATTCACCATAAAGTGACACTTTTTCCAATTAAGCACAAGATTAGTTTCTACGCATCGTTTTAGAATAAGTGTAAGGTTATCTAAGCACTTGTCAAAAGAATCACCATACTCGCTAATATTATCCATGAACACTTCTATGATGCTTTCCACATAATCTGAAAATATACTTACCATACAACATTGAAAAGTGGCTGGAGCATTACACAAGCCAAATGACATATGTCTATACGCAAAAGTGCCAAAAGGACAAGTAAACATCGTCTTTTCTTGTTATAACCTGAAAAACCATCAAGAAAGCAATAGTGAGAGTGTCCAGCCAACCTTTCAAGCATTTGATCAATGAATGGTAAGGGAAAATGGTCCTTTCGGGTGGTAGAGTTGAGCTTTCGGTAGTCAATACAAACTCTCCAACCGGTCTGGATTCTAGTTGGAACTAAGTCATTATCTTCGTTTTTCACCACCGTGATTCCGGATTTCTTTGGAATGACTTGAACCGGGCTCACCCATTTGCTATCGGATATGGGATAGATAACCCCGATATCCAACAACTTCAGGATTTCTTTCTTGACTACTTCCATAATCGGAGATTCAAGCGACGTTGAGCTTCTCCTGTTGGTTTTGTCCCCTCAAGAAGTATTCGGTGCATACATGTGGAAGGGCTGATTCCTTTGATATCGACAATGGTCCACCCAATAACAGACTTATACTCTCTTAGCATCCGAACAAGTTTCTTCTCTTGCATCTTGGTAAGGTCTCTGGCAATGATCACCGGTAACTCTTCCTTATCACCTAAATATATGTATTTGAGGTGATCCGGAAGATGTTTCAACTCAATAATAGGTGCCTGCACAATCGATGGTAAAAGTTTCTCATTAGTAAGCGGCAAGGAAATATAAGACGCATTATACTTTTTTGGAACTTCTTGTAATGAGTTAAGAGATAAAACATCCTATTTAAGTTCATCACACATAGACAATTCACTTTCAAGGTCTTTGTGTTAGAGCACTGCTCGGTCGAACTCGCAAGCGTTGCTATCTCAAGCTTGTTTATCAATGTTAGTGATCAAAACTATAAGTCTTGCTTTCTAGTCTACTTATAGTGATGTCTCGGACTAGGATAGATTGTGTAGTTGAGCATTAGACTTCACGGCGTTCATCAATTGAAGACGAAGAACTACTAAGGAGAGCTTGTGGAACTTCATCAACAAAAGGTATGTGGAGACTAAAACTCATCTATTACTTGGAAAGTCTATTTCTACTCTATCTCCTATATTGAGACAAAAGTCGTATTACTATAGTCTTCAATTATGCACATTTGAGATTTCGAGCTGAATTTAACTCGCTTACATATTTCTCGAAATATGTGTTGGTAAGCTTTCGCTTCAACCAAGTTCATCTTATATTCTTGACGAAAGTCAAAAGATGGTCATGTGAAAATCGTCGAGTAACATCTTACATGGTTTGTGTGATACAATCATTTGGTGTAGACTTAGAATGTTTCGTTATGATTATTTCAATAGCTTGAAAATTGCTTTGATGCTAATAGTGTATGAAAACGGCTATTGTCATCCTCTAAGAAAGTTTCAATGATTGAAATGGAGTTTAGAACACTTAACCAACATTGGATTATAAACATGTTGTGCACTCTTGCATATATGTGATCCATGTCCGGGAATCATAGTATGCATACCCGTATGCGTACCTGTTGGTTTGAGAAGTCCTGGAACCTAAGTGCGCGTACCCATACGCATACTAGCGTAGGTTTATGACCGGAATTTTCTGCTGGGTTTGGAGGTACGCGTACCCGTCGCATACTGGCGAAAACCAAACTTGGTCTGGCTATTCAAGTATGCGTACCCGTTTGCATACTTGAATGGTTAAAGTTCTAAAATCGGTTGTGTTATGAGCAAATACATTTATATAATAAGGAATGCATTCTTTGCAAACCGTGGCTATAATGTTCATGAATTGATTCGACTAAATCAAACTGATTTTGCTTCAATTGTGTTCTTGTATACTTCTATGAGAATATAGCAATTGAACAACTCTTTAACTAGTTTCATTTGAGTCATTTGAAATAGTTATGGTTAAGATGAATAAGGTTGATATGAGACTATTCATATAGCTAACCTCGGTTAACTACTATTGAGCCAACATGGTGTACACGTTTAGGTACGGTTACATAAACCTAAATGAGGGTACATTTCATTTGTGTATAACAAGCTAAGTTCGATCTAACGGTTGAAAGATATTAGCTTGAATCTAATCAGGATTTCATCTAACGGTGAATATTGAGTGCTTTGTTACCAAGGTAACTTAGATTGCAAACCCTGATTTGAAAACTATATAAAGGAGAACTCTAGCAACTGGGAAACCTAATCCCCACACCTTATGTGTGACACTAGTTGCGACTAGAGTCGATTCTCCTTTAACCTTAGGTTTTTCATGAAACCCTGTAGGTTAACGACTTAAATACTTCATTGGGATTGTGAAGCCAGACCCAACTATTTTCTCTGTAGTTGCGTGTTCTGATCTTACTTTTACTATCGTGATTGAGTATTATCTTTTCTAAGATTTGCTTGAGATTTATCTCCGATAGGTAAGATTTAAAAGTAGTCACAAACATCTTCGTATAATCGTTTGTGATTCCACAATATCTTGTTTCGTTAATCGATTAAGATTATTGTGAGGTGATTGATATTTCTAGGATGTTCTTCGGGAATATAAGTCCGGTATATCAATTGGTTCCTGTTCACCTTGATTTATCAAAAGACAGAACAAAACTCGTAGGTATTTCTGTGGGGGACAGATTTATCTATTCCAATAGACTTTTCTTGTGAGACAGATTTGTTTATCAAGTCTTCGACTTTGGGTCGTAGCAACTCTTAGTCGTGGGTGAGATCATCTAAGGGAATCAAGTGCGTAGAATCCTGCTGGGGTTCAGAGACGTAAGGAGTGCAATTATACCTTGATCAGTGTGAGATTGATTAGGGCTCAACTACATTCCAGTCCGAAGTTCATTGGTAGTAGGCTAGTGTCTGTAGTGGCTTAATACAGTATGGTGTTCAAAGATGGACTAGGTACCGGGGTTTTTCTGCATTTGCGGTTTCCTCGTTAACAAAACTTCTGGTGTCTGTGTTATTTCTTTTCTGCATTATATTTTGTTATATAATTGAAATATCACAGGTTGTGCGTTGTATCGATCAATTAGTAAATCCAACCTTTGGTTGTTGATTGAAATTGATTGATTCTTGAACATTGGTCTTTGGTACAGTTCAAGTTATTTCTCTTATATTCAATCGGGCTAGCAAATTCCTATTTGCTGATTGTAGATTGAATTGAGAGATTGAGATATAAACTCTTTGATATACTTTTCTCTAGATTGAGTCTGACTCTCTAGTTGATTCTCTTCAAAGTATATTGGAGTTTTTCTATTCAGATTGCCAAACGAAATATTGGGTGTGGTTGTTAGACCCCCGCTTTTTCACTTTGTATTTTCCATAACCTAAACTCTCCACTATAGTGTTTTCTAAAGCATGATCACCATTCAATTCAAAAACCTGTTGAGCTAGAGAATCAATAATATCAATTGAAAAATAGGAATGCACATCACTAGGATATCTCATAGCCTCAAAGATATTGAAACTTATGATTTCATCATCAAATTCCATAGTTAAGGCGCCTTTAAAAACATCTATCTTTGTTCTACCGGTTCTCATGAATGGTCTACCCAACAGCAAGGGAGTAGACGATGGTGAATCTTCGTCCATCATGTCAAGAACATAGAAATCCGCCAGAAATATGAGCTGATTAACCTGCACTAAAACATCTTCAATAACCCCTTTCGGGTAAGTATTAGACCTATCAGCAAGTTGTATAACAATGCCGGTATTCTTAAGAGGA
Organism: Papaver atlanticum; assembly: GCA_023531105.1. Classification (NCBI taxonomy): domain Eukaryota; kingdom Viridiplantae; phylum Streptophyta; class Magnoliopsida; order Ranunculales; family Papaveraceae; genus Papaver; species Papaver atlanticum. The sequence goes on from JAJJMB010003897.1 coordinate 1,818,332, forward strand.
CCAAGATTCAAGGATTCATAAACTAAAGCATGCATAACATTAATGGATGCTCCTAAATCAGCAAATCACGTTAAAACCTGATTTTACCAATAGTACATGGTATAGTGAAACTACCGGGATCTTTCAACTTGGGTGGGAGTTTCTTTTGAGGATATGTCGAAGCATTCTCCCCTACACTCATTACCTTATTACCGGTCAGTTTGTGCTTGTTAGTGCACAATTCCTTCAAGAACTTTTCATAACGAGGAACCTGCCTTATCGCCTCAATTAGTGGAATGTTCACCTCAATCTTCTTGAACATCTCCCAAATCTCTTAGTATAACGACTCCTTGTTCGACTTCGCAAACCTGCTAGGAAAAGGTGGAGGAGTAGCATAAGTAGAAACACGAGTTTTGGAGTTAGAATTTTTTACCGGATCAACCTTATTAGGGGCTGTTTCACCCTCTTTTTTCTCTAAATCAGGTTCATGGGACACCGGTGATGTTGCCGGTTTCTCTACTTGCTTCCCACTTCGTAGCTCAATAGCATTGGCATTCTCTTTATGATTCAACGGTTGTAAAGGAAGTTTTCCTTCTGCTTGTGCTTCAAATTTGCTAACGGTAGTAGCTAGTTGACCCATTTATATTTGAATTTCCTTCATAGCTATCTCCGTATTTTGCTTATCTTGCACCATTGTGTTGAGAATAAGATTCAACTTGTCATCTATACTCGTGCCTTGAGTTTCTTGACGTGGCTTTTGCAATAATTGATACCCACCTTGTTGATTGAAAGGCGGATTGGAAACTGCAGCTTGCTTGTTGGCGTAGCTGAAACTAGGATGATCATGCCAACCCGGATTGTATATTCTGGAATACGGGTCATATCTTGGCCTTTGTTGATTTTGGTACATAGAACTTGCTTGCTCAACATCTTCGGTGTATGATGATGGTATGACGGCTGCTGCTATTGTTGCATATCCTCTCCATGTTACCCATCCTTTGTTCCATGTTTGGAGAATCGTCAACTTCATTCACTTTCCTTATCATTAGTTAACCCCTAGTGTAGAATTGTTGAGTGTTTGCAGCCATATTCTCCAACAAACTTGTAGCTTCCGCAATGGTCTTGTTGGTAAGTGCACCACCACTTGCGACATCGATCAAATATCTTTCATTAGGAAGCAACCCCTCATAGAAATATTGAATGACAAGTTGATCACTTATTTGGTGATGTGGACAGCTAGCTAAAAGCTTCTTGTAGTGCTCCCAATACTCATAGAGAGTCTATACCGATATTTGCCTAATACCACAAATTTCCTTGCGAATCACGACTACTTTTGATGCCGGAAAATACTTCTCAAGGAATAACTTCTTCATCCCATTCCATGTGGTTATACTCCCAGGAGGTAAGTAAAAGAACCATTCTCCTGCAGCATCTACAAGGGAGAAAGGAAACATTGTCATCATAACCATATCGGCGTTTGCAGTTGCTTGCTTCAAACTAGTCACAACATGATGGAATTGTTACAAGTGACGGTTAGGATTTTCTCCTGCTAAACCTCTGAATTTGGGAAGCAAGTGAATCAATTGCGGCTTCAACTCAATGGTTCTATTCACCTGAATACATAAAGGTTGCTGGTCAAGGTTTGGACAAGTGAGCTCCTTGAGTGTTCTTGAAACAGGTGGTCGACCTCCCATTGTGTTGTATTCCTCTTTGTCCGAGTCCGAGAATTCACTAGGTGAAGAACTAGGAGGAAGTGGAGTATTCACTGCTCGAATGAAATCTTTTAGTAGAGTGCCCGAACGAAGACGTATACCAATAGGACTTGGTTTGCCCTTTCCAAGCATTCACAAAATAACACCTGAAAATAAGATTCTAAAAGATTGAATTAGTAAACTGAAATTGTAACTAAAAGCAAAAATAAAAATAATAACTAAACTTGCCATTGCCTCCCCGGCATCGGCGCAAATTTTGACGAGGTGTCAACTCGCAAACAATAATTTTCTACTTCTCTTTACACTAGCAAGTAATATAATGAAAGCAGATTCGTCTCAAGGGAGGTATGAAGCAAAAGTTGTTATAAAAGTATTCTTAGCAAAGAAGATTTTGTTGTAGAAATTCTGAAAATTACAAAGTTGTATTCAAATATGAGATGAGATTGACTAAGGATTCATTCTCAACCACGAAACATAAACCAAATCGATATATAGCACGTTCTTCGCATTATCTTGTTACTAACAACCCTAAGATAATTAGTACGCTCAATTATCCCGTTATTATCTCCTAAGCTCACAGGATACGGAAGCGCTCGACTACCGGATTCTACTTATTCAAGTTACCTAGAGGTACGCTTACTAAGTATGATTTAAAAAATTGCTCTAAGTTTTATGAGATAAGGTTGCTCCTAGTGATTAACTCAAAAGCATGAATCACCTACTAGTGTCAATTTCTATATATGGGTACTTAACAAAGTCCCATCATCAATACCCATATATTGCTACTTGTGTTTATATTTCTAGACAATTACGGGTCGAATAAAATCTAAACTAGTAATAGGATTATGAATCAACTATTTAATTTCGAACTTAAACAATCAACAAATAATCCATAAAAATTATTGGCAAAATAGAAATCAAACAATAACGAAACTTGCGAGAAAACGAACTTTGCATATCAATCTTAAGTTCATATTTCGGGATTTGAAATCACCCTCAATCAAAGATTGTTTTAGCTACTCATAATTATAGAGTTCATCAAAATAGTAATAATTGAAACAAAATAAAGAATGTTTGTTCATCAAAAAAACGTAATATTTTTCTCCTCTCTCTCGATCTTTCCCTCTCTTTCGATTTTTCTCAACAAAATTTTTCTTCTTTGTGTGTGTTTGTTGATTCAGAATCAGTGGTGTTTTAATTGGAATTTAGGGTTTTGAGAATTGAATAGAATTTATCTTTTTTTTATCTCTCTCATTTTTTCTCCCCTCTCTCGATTTTTCTCAACAGAATTTTTCTTTTCTGTGTGTGTTTGTTGATTCAGAATCAGTGGTGTTTTAATTAGAATTTAGGGTTTTGAGAATTGAATGAATTGGGTGTTTTCCTTTGCACAGTTTTGAAGATTTGGAATTAGGGGTTCTGTGTTTGTTTTGAGGCTGTGGATTTTTCTTACGTAAAATTTTCAATTAGGGGTTTGAGGGTGTTCTTTGTTGCAGATTGTCATCAGGTTTGTGATTTACAGCTGAGCGTTTTGGTGTTTCAAGGAAGGATTCAGGAGTTTAAAAGGTTCCCAATTGGTTTTCTTCAATTCTTCATCTCTTGCTCTATGACGATTCTAATAGGTGTTTTGAGGCAGGGGGTTCGTCGACTAAAGAATTGGATTAGTGTTTTTGTATTTGTTCTCTTCAATTTTCATCTCTGAGAATCAGTAGTTGAAATTGTTTTAGGGAATTTGTTAAAGGTGAGGTTTTGGTGTTTGAAGGATGTGTTACACTGTTTGAAGTTTTCAATTTTGTTTTCTTCAATTCTTCATCTCTTGCTCAGTGAAGATTCTAACAGAGATTGGAGTGTGTGTCAGATTATTGAACCAGGTGTTTGTGCAGTTGTGTTTTTTTTTTTCATTCTTTGTGAAGGTTTAATTAGTGTTTTTTTTGTATGGTACTTTGAGATTTTATTGGTTTTGAAACCTTGATTTCCCATATGTTAAACTCTAATTCTTATTCTTCCCCTGTCTGAGGTGATTACCATAGTTACTTCCACAGAAACTATGCCTAACACTCGTTTTAGATCACAATGCATCGCATCTTCATCCAACTCAGTTGCACCAGAGAGTCAACATGGTGTTTCTCCTCCATCACCTTTGTCTTCATCCATTTCATCTTTACAAGGGGACAAGTTCCAGTGTCCCATCAAAAACCATGATGGCTGTCGTGGAGGTGTTGGGGGTAGAGGATATGACAGAAGTGCTTTATATCAACACTTGACTGATCAACACTTTCCCACAGATAGTGACAAAGACAAGTGTAGAGACAGGATACAACACAGCTTTGCTTGTTTTAATTCTTGGGAGAAGGTTTTGCAGGAACTGCAAATGTGGTTGTGTATTCAATGTTTGCACATTCACGCCTGGAAGAAGCCATGCCGCAATCATCTTCCTGGTGATATTATCGTTGGTCCTTACAATGAAGGTAGTGTTGATTTTCTAATACATAGTGTTGTTAAACCTCAACCGATTGCTTCTGGGTCTATTGATGAGGTTCCTCCTGCCACTGTTATCCCTGTTGTAGTTGATGCTACAGCCTGTCTCTCGGTGGAGACCCTTAATCAGGTTTTCCAGGGGAAAACCACAACTGTTGTAAGTATCCCCCCATTTTGCAGGCTTAATTTTGCAAGAACCTTAAAGGATGCATTGGACGCTGTTTTGGCAAGACTTGGTGATTTACAAGCTTGGTTGCGACTTCTGTTGCTCCCAGCCTGCACACTGAATCTCTATACACCACAATGTACTATGGAGGAGCCGTCTAGTACAAGAAAGAAGTTACAAAATTCTGCCATCAACAGGGCTTTGGTTAAATGGAATGAACCACAGGGTTGTGCAATTCTAACTCAAAAATTGCTCACCAAGGCTACTTCCGGTCATAAGTCACCTGCCGAGAAGAAGAAAGAACATACCAACTTCCAAGCTTGAAGAAAGAAGCTTGGATATGGTCATTACACAACAGCTATTCGGGTTCTCTCCTCTAATGGCATTGCTCCTTCTACTCCGGACACCTTGCTTGAGTTGCAGCAAAAGCACCCTTTTGCACCACCACCAAATATCCCAGCAGGCGACGTCCCTGTACCTGCCTTTTCTGTCGATGATAAATCAGTTTTAACAGCTGTTAAAAGCTTCCCCAAAGGCACGGGTTGTGGGCATGACGGACTAAGAGCTCAACATATCTTAGATGTTTTGAGTGGCTCTGCTGCGGCAGTGGCTAACGACCTAATACATTCCATTACAGGCGTAGTGAACCTATGGCTTGCTGGTTCCTATCCTGCGGTACTTGGGGAGTTTTTAGCTAGCGCTCCATTGACCCCGTTATTAAAACCAAGTGGGGGGTTATGTCCAATTGCAGTTGGCACAATATGGCGTATATTATGCTCAAAATTCGCTGAGACATCTGCGTGCAAGGATATATCTGCTTACTTGGGTACTCATCAATTTAGAGATGGTGTCCCCTGCGGCAGTGAAGGCATCATGCATGCAGCCAACATGTTATTAGAATTGAAAGGTAACCATACTATTCACACTATGATGCTGATTGATTTCACTAATGCGTTCAATCTAGTCGACAGGTCTACATTAATTAGAGAGGTTCGCACCCACTGCCCTAGCATTTCTAGGTGGGTTGAGTGCTGTTACTCAAAGCCAGCCAGATTTTACTATAACCAATCTGTACTTTCATCTGTTGTGGGTGTTTAACAGGATGATCCACTTGGTCCCTTGCTATTCTCTCTCGCACTACACCCTCTTGTTACCAAGATTACGCAGGAATGCACACTTGATCTGCATGCCAGGTATTTAGATGATGGTACCATTGCAGGTGATACGTTGGAAGTGGCTAAAGCATTGAAGATTATCCAAGCTGAGGGGCCTAATAGGGGATTACACCTAAACATCACCAAGACTGAAATTTCCTGGCCTTCTTTAGATCCTAGAAGACTTATAGATAGTATATTTCCTACCAATATTGGCAAGTCATCAGTTGGTGTCAAGCTTCTCGGCAGACCTGTCAGTTTGGACCTGAAATTTTGTAGTGACATGGTTTTGGGACGCGTTGACAAAACTATACAGCTTATGAACAAGATTCAGAAGATACAGGATCCGCAAAGTGAACTATTATTATTACGACATTGTGCCGGAGTTTCCAAACTCTATTTTACACTTCGTACCACCAGTCCATTAGCTTTACAGGATGCAACTTCCAAGTTTGATACTCACCTGTTACAATACTTACGACATATTGTGGTTGGTGATGGCGCAGGTTTTGGTTTGGTTCAACAGCGTCTTGTCACTTTACCGATTAGGGATGGAGGCCTAGGTGTTTACACTATGTCAGATACGGGTAAGTACTGTTACTTAGCCTCATGTGCTCAGACGAAGTACCTTCAATCCAAAATCTTGAACCTATCCTCTCCTTCAGAATCGTGTCCCCGGTATGAGCATGCTTTGCAGTCATTTACACAAGCTTGTGGCAGTCTTTCTTCCAACTTTAACATTAACGATGCCGCCCCTCATTACATGAAGTCATTGGCGTCCCTATACTTTGGTGTTGTAAAGGAAAACGTCCCCTCCAGCTTCGCTTTAACTATCCGTGACTCTAACCTATGGCAGTGCAATAGAATGATGCATGCAATGGATTTCCTGAAAGCAATCCCTATCGTTGGACTGAACCAGTCAATTGGGCCCAGACAGTTCAGGTCTGTCTTGCAATACCGATTTGGCATACCCTTATTTGCTGAAAATAGCGTGTGCTCTAGTTGTGATCGTCTAATGGATATTTATGGAGACCATGCCGTTTATGCGAGTGTTGTTGGCGTCAAACTCCGGCACAACTCAGTCCGTGATGTGATCTCCGACATGTGTTATAAGGCAGGGGTTTCTGCAAGGAAATAAGTGGATTTGGGATTTTTATCTGATAATGCAAATGCTTTAAAACCCGTTGATATCCTTGTATACAACTGGGAAAATGGGAAAGATGTATGCTTTGATGTCACAGGTGTATCTCCTATTACAAGTGCTAGAACGCGCAACTTCACACCAGGCCAAGCTATTACTTCTGCTGTCATCCGTAAGTGTGCAAAGTATTTGGACAAGTGCTCAGCCCATGGGTATGGTTTCAATGTTTTAGCCTTCTCAACTTTCGGTGAACTTGGTGAAGATACAATTTTATTTTTGAAAAGACTGAAGAATTGCATGGATAATCATGATGCAAATCATAAAATTGACGGTTTTCTCTTTCATAGATTAGCTATTAGTATTCAAAAAGGTGTTGGTTCCCGGCTTGTCGCTCGGCTACCAACCAACTCATTGTAAAAACATTTGCTATGTTTTTTTTATAGTATTATAATAATATTATTATTATTAAATATAATTATTATTAATAAATAAAGAAGATGAAAATAATGCAAACCCTAAAATGACTATCTCCAAAAGCTCCAAGTGGAATACGTGATATCCCAAGTTATAGAAATCTTCCCTTTCGTAGCTTTTCTCCTTCTTAGGTCAAGTATTCAAAGCCCAAAGTCCAAGTGGTCCAACAAGCCCATATGTGAGAAAAACCCATATAGAAATTTCTTCCCCAAAGTAGTCGCCGTAAAAACGGTAAAGGTGACGGAAGTTGGCCGGAAATCAGTCGACAAAGTACTTCAGGTAACCCGAAAAATCAACGTACACCGGTCAGTCAAGTCAGTCAAAGTCACTGAGTCATACCAGGTCATATGAGTCAGGTAAGAGTCAGTTGTGTCTAATCAGAGTAAGCTAACTGACTTATCTGAGTGACCACGGCCTGAGCTGTTGCAGCCTTGCACATACCATAACTTGTTGTTGCACAATGATGGTGCATCACTGGCACTGTTACAGCTTCAGCTAACCCCTTTTTTTTTTCTGCAACTGCTACTTCAACTTAACTCTCACTGTCACAGCCGCTTCGATTTCAACTTCCCCTGTAATTTCTCAGCCTACACCAGCAAATAACAATTTCAGACTCGAGCCATTATACTACCTGCAACTGCAACACTCCTCATTTCCTGTAATGCAAACATCATTCATTCCAAAAGCCACCAGAATCATCATGAGCATAACCCATTTCAGCTTCATTTGTATCACCTAGTCCATTGCAGTAGCATCATAAAGTAGAGCAACAATATCCATGGGAAGCAACCACCACAACCACTCAAGTGCCTGCAACTTCATAACTGCAACTTCAATCTAGTTGGATCATTGCTTCAGTTCTGTACATCTGTTTTACTGCCTCTTGTTAGTATTGATAACTTAAACCTTCTCTCCATCTGATCTCTTGCATACAACAGACAACACCAGTAAC
>JAJJMB010003897.1:1831384-1879951 GCA_023531105.1 Papaver atlanticum
AGCTGCATAATCAACTATCCATTTCAACTGCAATATCAACTTCAGTAATCATCTTGGAATGCACATCTCAACCACAGACAATACTCTTGCAGCCAACCAACACCAGCTGCATGATCGAATTTTAAATAGTGGTAAATAGGTTGTCGTTCACTCAGACTTGATGAGATTGATTTCATATTTAATAAACGAAAATACTAGAAATGAATAAAATATATACAATAAATTGTCACGGAATGAAGAGAGTTACTGGGACTAGGATTTCACCGAATTCATATCATAAGGTTCAATTATTTATTCTTCAACAATTATATCTCAATAAATAAAAACATGGACTCTTATTTTTGCCAAGGTAGATTGTAAAAATATTAGTTATAAATCGTAAGCATGGGACATCAAACATTTAAGCAAGCATGACCCATCAAATAAAATAATAACTAATTAATTCAAATCATAATTCTATTTAATTTGTGCAAAAGTCATATAAAGAATAAATTAAAATTACCCACGTATGATATTCGGCTTCCTCCATTATCCCAGTGTTTGGGTTTAGCTCCTCATATTGTAGACACTCTCAAAATATTTTTTTCATTGCTCAAATGGTGTTTACAAGAAGAAAATGGTGAAAATAATAAAAGCAACGAATTTGTAACGGGTTTTAGGCGTTACAAACTCTATGTTACACAGCGCGTGTTTCGAACTGAAGTTATGCATTGCTAATGGACTGTAACATAACTTGAAATATACTACCCTAAAATACGACTGTTCTAAACAGCATAATGTTCTTCGTGTTCATCTTCTCTGCAGCAGCAGAGAAGTTTCTGCAACTCTCGATTCTTCCTCCCCAAACTTTCGATTCTTCCTCCCCAAACTCTCGGTCCCAACTCCCTTTTTATACACAGCAGCGACAAGAAAACACCGTAATAACTCCGGAATGATACACTTTCACTCTCCATGCAACTCCCTTTTTGTACCCAACTCGTGTTTACACACTCCAGCAAGATTTTGCATGACTCAGAAAATATGGAAGATGCTATAGTCACATGATAACTCGTTGCAACTCGTCCAAATCCCGTGAATATCTCCCAAAAATTCAACCATAAACCCGGAGATATTTCTTCCCTGTTTTATCGTGAAACAATATAATCTTCCCCTTTTTCCAATTCCAAAACTCTTACCAATCCTGTTTAGGTAAAACAGGGTATCTCCAATTGAAATCCACGAGAAAATCTCGTGAAATCCCCTCCAAATTTATTCCAGAATATCACGCAGATGAAGTAACATTTTCCCGCCAAAATAATTCTAACGGTGATGAAGATGGGTGTCCCCCTATCCAACTGTGGGTGCGAATAGCACTTGGGTGCCCCTTAGTAATTGGGTTGCCCCTTATCCAAAGTGGGAGTCCGAATAACAAGTGTCCTCCGGGTGCCTTTAATAACTTTTCGAGTTGATTTTTCCAGAAGAGCTTATTCTTCCAAAAACATCTAAACAAGTTTATTAGAGAAATAATGAGCCCTAGCTATTAATTATGGGTGAAAAATCATCGCACTTTCGTGCTTATCAAATTCCCCCACACTTACATTTTGCTAGTCCTCGAGCAAAACAAAAAAACAAAAAAACCCGCTACACAGCTGGTCATATAATAAGAGAGAGAGAGAGACCCGCTACACAGCTGGTCATATCAAAAAATAATAATTTTAAACCCGCTACACAACTGGTCATAGAAAATACCCTACAAAAGACCCGCTACACAGCTGGTAATAACATGCAAGAAAAAAGAAAAGACCCGCTACACAGCTGGTCATAACCCTAACAATCATTTTTATTTTTTTTAGCCATACAGCTGGTCATAAAATGCAAGAAAATTCCTGAAAAATAAAAATAAAAAGTTAATAACCACTCCCCCACACTTAAATCTAACATTGTCCTCAATGTTCTAAAGATGAAATTAAAAACATGAACAATGAGAAATTGTTACTATCTAAAGGAAGTGAGGAAGGATATTACCAGAGTATCGAAAACTTGGGTTACCTCCCAGCAAGTGCTAAGTTTAAAGTCTTCAGCCAGACTAAGAAAGGATTAGTCACCTCATAAAATCATAAAGTAATAGCGGGAATATCTGTGGGTCATCAGACACAAATAAAGCTACCACAAATAAAAGGAATCTGCAACATAAAATTGACAAATAAAGCACACCCTTGTCTAGTTTCCTGTTTAAGACAACTACATCTAGATAAAATATTTTCATGTGCTGGAATTCCTCAAAGCTAAGATCCGGTTCAGGTATTAAAGTCTGGAAAAATTCAAGTAAAAACTTAGAAGCACATAATAATAACCTGAATAACAGCGAATCCTTAAAATCAATCAATTTTGACTCACACAATTGACCACGATGAAAGTGGTGGTCAATCTTAGGAAAATCTGTCGATTATAATCTCCTAAAGTACTTAGGCTTAGTCTTAAAGCTTAATAACTGACACATTTGAAACTCAAACGTTCCCACATTTGGAAGAAAAATATTTGGCGGGAAAACAAAATCAATCTGGGTATCATAGCCTGGGTAAACCACGTTAACCAGAGGATGGGTTTCTAACAACTGAACTTCTTCCTGGACATCATTAGGTTCGAGAAAACATGGCTGAAGATAATCTTGTAAAATGGTTGAGGCACATATGTCAAGTCCCAAGTGAGGGACCTTTCTAAGAGTTAAAGCACATGGAGAATGATAATCACCCCCAAACTTAGAGTTTTCAGTGTCTCTAGAAAAACTAGTCACAACTTCCCTAATTTCAAGGTCATCATATTTCTGAAAATGGTCAATTGATTCTTCTAAGTCGGGTTCATCCTCACTCATCTCTACAAGTTCATTTTCTTTGCCTAAGACTATTGTTTCTAAATCGCTAGACTCAAAATAAACTCGTTCCTCTAAACCATCATTGGCTTCGTGAAAAGGAAATACTACATTGTCTAAAACGGGGGTATTTCTAGTCAAATCCTCGTCCTTTTGAATAGTTGAATAATTATTAAAATTATTTGGATTTGTACTAGAATTAACATTATCATTATAAAGCTCAATGGTAGTAAAAAATTTCTGATCACTATGCCTACATATTTCAGATTCTTCAGCAATACTATCCTCATCACAATCATCATTATAATAACATGAAAATGATCGAACCTCATCTAAACAAGTAGTGTTACCAATTCTAACCTCGTTATCTTGATTATGTGAATAACTATCCTCATTTTCAAGGGTACTATTGGAAACACAATATTGAAAATTAAGCTTATTTTGAGCATTTTGCGCCTCTAACAAACGCTTCTGAATCGACTCACATGACTTCCTGACGGTATCATGTATAGAAGGTTCACTCTTGGTTGCGGTTCTTTCGTCCATAACTAAGTCATTTGTCTCAGTTGACTCATATGTCGACTTAAGTAACTTACGTGTTGACTAAAGTATCCTACGTGCCGACTCTAGTTGAGGAGAAGTATAAGAATCTTGCTCGTATGACCGGTATGCATGTGGATAGTAATTTTCTTCTCAATCATAATTACACTAAAATCAATTGAGTGGTTCGATTATTCTTCAAAAACATTAATTATGTCAAATGTCTTACATCAATTTAATAAGATAATTAGCTTCTTTTTGTTGTTGTTGTTGATGTTGATTTAGGGATTTAGTCATTATTTTATTATTTTGGGCTATATATAATAATTATATATAACTTTGTGGGCTATGTAGAATGATTATAAAGCTCTGTTTGGTTAACTTAAGCACTTATTTTAAATGGGTTATCGTTAATAAATGTGTGGGCTACATTTAAGAGAAGCCAAAAATAAGTACTACCAGTATTAAAATGAATTTATTTGCAAATAGAGGATTATCTCCATGTTAAGCAATGTTGTGAAAGATACTAATCGATATAAACACAAGTTGAAATATAAAAGTTACATGTTCTACCATCTCCAAAACCGAGTCGTTTGTTAAATCACCATCAGGATAGTACATGGATCCAATTAGATTGTTGAACTTGTCAACACCTTCGCACCTGCAAGTCAAAACATAAAACTCAAATCAAAAAAAAAAAAAAGACGATAACACATAAGTCATAAAGATAATGAACTCACGTCTTTATGCAGAACACGATTGGTGCTCGTCTTCCCATGGATGATGACTGAAAACCAAAAATATAAATTTAGCAACATAAGTAGTAAGAAACATCACCAGGATGAAAGCATAACAGTTGTTTGCAGCTGATAGGGCCATAACATCCAAGTTACTAGGATTCCCAATAGCATATGAATGCCTAACTTGGAACTTTATCTAAACTGAGAAAGTGTTTGTTTGAATCTCAAGCTAACTTAAATTGAATTCAAAGTTATCTTTAGCCTTGAAAATCTATAAATAGCAAGACTCCTGCAGCTGGATTTCTCAATCCCTGGCACTCTTGTGTCCTAGTTGTAAAGCTATAATCGTCCTTTATAACCTAGGTTTCTTTACAGAACTGATTCTAGGTTACGACTTTGAAAACTTCACTTAAGGATTCGTGAATCCCGGTCAGACTATCTTTTACCTGATAGTTCTCAAATTCGGATCTTGTTCTACTGGTTATTAAAGTTCACAAACTTTAGATCATGAACAAGATAGATACAAATCACAAAGTTCTCTTCGTCTCAGACTTTGTGATTCCTCAAGATAGATATCTAAACTCTTCTTTGATTTGTTTGGATTATTGTTGAGAGGTGGTTAGGGATCTAGGCTTCTCTTTCATAAGAATGTAAGTGTCCGGATCCGTGAAGTTTGCTAGACTTTGTATACTGAAACATATGAAAAGGGAAATCAAATAAGTTCCTCTGATAGAGGCGGATAAGTTTCAAAAATCTTCACTGAGGTTGAAGCAAATCTTAGGTTGTGAAGGACATCATCTAAGGGACTTAATTGCGTAGAATCTTGCAAGGTTCAAGAGACGTAAGGAACACGATTGTAGATGAATTGCTTAGAGGGTTAATTCGTTCTCAACTACATTCCAGTCCGAAGTCTAATAGTAAGATAATGTCTATAGCGGTTTAATACAGTGGGGTCCCGTGGTTTTTCTGCTAGTGTCACTTTCCTAGTTAACAAAATTCTGGTTCTTGTGTTTTTCCTTTTCCGCATTATATTGTTTGGAATAGCACAAAGTATTATGTAAATCAATCTAGATAGCTTAAGTCCTTATTGACTAAGATCAAACCAAGACTTGTTCTTCTTGAGTTCATATGTTGAAAGATAGATTGCAAGTTTATACTTGTTAGAATTCGGATCTTGTACAATTCGGATACAAACATATTGATTTTGAATATTGATTTTTTAGATTGTCCAGGAACTCTTCTACACAATCCGGTTCACGGATCTTTGGTCTATACATATTGATTGTGGAAGAGAAAGAGAAAAACTTTATATACAATCTTATTCAAGGATCTTTGCTTTGACCAACTTGTGATTGTATTAGGTTTTGCACATACAGATTGACGAACGGAAAAATTGGTGGTGTACTTGGTACCCTCTTCTTTTCACTAGTATTACTAAAAAGCTAAGAGCAAATTAAGAAAATAACCAACTTTCATACCCCTAATTAATAAACCGGGCATTTTTTCTCCCCTTATATAAAATGGCCAATCTGTTAGTTTTTATGTTCGGGCCCACCATAATGGTCAACCACAATGATTTAGTCAGTTTCTCATGTTGAAATGACTATCGTATCCTTACAAGACAGTAAGGATAAAAGAAACCAGTTTGCTTCTTCATGGTATGTTTTGTTCTTGCCATTAACAACCCGAAAAAACTAGTGGAGAGAAATTTTTGATGATGAGAGTGCCAGTAAAAAAAGTTGATGTTCGATTACTTGGAAGATTTAATGGTATAGCAAGAGTAGCTGCCAGAGTTTGTTGTTCGATTCCAATATACGATAATTGTGGTTAAAGGAAGACAAAGAAGGGAAACTTAAAATCGAAGCAATATGAGTCCTCAAAAAGAGTAACTACATCAAACCCAATGTGTATTTATCTTCGTATTGCTCATATTAGATGGTTAATTGTATTAATTTGCTACATGGAGTAGAAATCGAATTTAGGGTCCTTCCAAATTGGGGGTTTACTGATTTATGTTTGGTGTTTTTGGTTCCGATTTTGGTTTTGTGGTGATGATTTGGTGATATGTTGGTGGTTGCTCTTTGTTTCTACGGGTGGTGTTGGTTAATGCTAAATTCTTCATCTGATTACCATATCTGTTTTAGCTTGTAATTACCCGAATAAGGAATTGGAGCTTGTAATTTGTTTCTCTTTTTGTTAATCTACAAGTGCTGAAAAACTCAGACATGTTCTGGATTTTTACTATAATAGCGCACCTCCATAATTTCTTTTTTCTTCACGGTATCTGTAGAAATTTAAGATTTCCATTAGCTTTTATCTCAACAGCAAAGTTCCAAATGGATAATCTATCCGCATAGTAAGAGGTTAGATGAACTAAAGTCCCAAATGGATAATCTCTCCGCATAGTAAGAGGTTAGATGAACTGCTAATTAGATTTATGTACACTACGTTCTCATGTAATAGTTTGCATGAGAAAACAAGCAAATTACAAGTTACAACTATCAGTAAAATGCCCCAGATCTCTCGGTATACGTAAGCCTGAGATAAGTGCAATATTAGTGATAAATCGTAGTGAGAAATCATATGTTAATGTTGTGATTGCCTTGGTGATGCATGTCCTGCTATATATATGATGAATTCATCTTTCTAATTAATCTTCAAGTTTCATAATCTTTATTTGTCAAATGACATTGCCTATTATTGTTAATAATGTTCTTACATTGGCAACTGATCGATCAGCAATCGTGTCCTCAAATAAACAACTGATTCAGCTTCTCATACAGATTTAGAGTAGACAAAGCTTTAGGGGTTTTTAAGTCTTTTGCTAAGTAAGATAACTGCCACGTATGCTGTTAACTGCTGTTGAGTGTTTCATAAAAAATAAAAATAAAAACACGATGGAAAATGTCAAATCCGACCATTTTATATAATGATTTAGAAAAAAAACAGTCATTTTTTTAATTATAATTCAAAAAGTTGGCTACTTTATTAAAAAGCCCAAAAATTGATTAAACCCTGATAAGATCAGTTGGACAAGGAGGTGAGATTGATGTTAGTGGGAATTAAGTGTTTGTCCCTCACCTCACTCTTTCTTACTCTTACGACCTTGGGCTTAAAGCCCATTTAAAAATTCTTTAACCTATTTTATTGAAATGACCCTTAAAAAAGAAGAAGGTCATATGAATAAAGATGTTTAATGATGTTAAAATTTGACATAAACTAAATTATTGAAGGGTATAATTGTCAAACCAACTTCAATATAACATATCTCACAAACCATACGTAGAAATTTGACAAATTTTATATATTTAGAAAGGTTTTTAAAAGTCCAACGAGTGTAAATACAAATATCAAATTATTCGTATTTTTAGAAATTTTTGTTCCTTAAATGATTTTTTTTCTTTCTTATTTGTGTGTAGATATTATCCACATAATTTTTTTAAAGTACAACTATAATTCAAAGTATATTATTTTTAGTGTGCAGATATTATCCACGAATTTTTTCGGTGTGCAGCTATTATCCACGGTGTTTTTCTTGTGTGTAGCTATTATCCACAATGTTAATTAACCTTTCATAATGGTTTATACTAAAATATGTACATTAAATAAGTTTATAAAACCATTTTTTAAAGATGAACAAACACATTGATATGAAGTTGTGTAGAAAATATCCACGACTAGAATCCGTGCAGATAATATGCACAACTAGAATGTGTGCAGGAAATATTCACAATTGTTTCAGGGCCAAGAAAATAATTTGCATAATTATTTCTATGACCCCAGGGCCAAAAGAGTAAGACACATATTTTCTAGGGTCATAAGAATAATTAATCCTTGATGTTATTATCTCCTAACCATTTATCCTCCCACATGTTCACTTTTACGCGAATTTAAAATATTTCTCACCAGCTAATAATAGAAACAAAATATATAAATCAATATGCAAAGTTGGGAGGCTGCGGGGGCGAATAAAAAAGCATATTTATAGTCGAATAAAAAAGCATAGTCTAACACCACCCCACCCACCCCTCGCCCCATCCCCGGTTGACACAAACCCCGACTTCCCTATCTTCTGACCCTAGTCTCCCTCTGTGGCAAAAAGGCCAGCAGCTAGAGATCAATAGTTGCTGCAATCTGGAGATCAACGGGAGAGTTCTAGCGACATCCGTTGTTTAGAAAAGAAAACATTAAGGTTTGCTCACATTTTAGGTGTGCATAAGCATAATCCCTTTACATCAATATATATGTTTTGCCTCAATTATGGACATGTGCAACTTACACCATGAAATAATGGTGCAGTAAAAAATACATGGCTGCTGCTAATAGAGGTGCTAATTTGCTCGGAGATGTACCATTCCAAATGTGAAGGATGCTTTTATTTAAAAACCTATTATAGGGGCTCCAAACTTTGGTTTTAGGGGCTTACAAGATGACAAAATAGAGAGTCATGAAATAGTAAACAACAAAACCCCTTAACCTATTAATTTTATTAATGGTAATATCCTCCATTAGTTAGTGCTAATAATTAGATTAACTAAATTAAGTATGATTAGTAATTAAGTTAGACTAATTTATAGTTAGGATTTGAAAATCAAAATCAAAATCAATTTTTTTTCTTTTTTTTAATTTAACATACGGTTGGGAAAGTTGAAGACTCCCAACAGTAACTACCACATACGGTTGGGATTCCCAACCGTAAAAAAAAACAGGTTAAAATACGGTTGGGAGTTTATATTTTCCCAACCGTAACTACCATATACGGTTGGAATTCCCAACCGTAAAAAAACCCATGTTAAAATATGGTTGGGAGTTCATATTTTCCCAACCGTATAATTGTTTTACGGTTGGGAAAACCAATGTTTCCCAACCGTAAGTAATTCTGAAACTATTTCAAAATCCCTAATTTGATCAAATCCTACCTATTTATACGATGAAAATCAACAAAAAAGGGTGGGTTTTCGATTCTTACCTAATTGAAATAATTACTTGAGGAGAATCGATGAAGTAATTACCTAATTGAAGTTGCGGAGAATCGTTGTTGAAGAATAACCGAAAGAAGAAGAGCTGGAGAAAAAGAAGAGGATTAGGTTTAGGTTTAGTTTTTGGCTTTAGGTTAATTATTTAATAATATTTAATTTTTTTATTATAAGTTAAATATCCCCTTGTCCACATTTGGGGCACTTGAATCTATAGGAGCCCTCAAAACCAAAAGCTTGGAGCCCCTATAATAGGTTTCTTTATTTATGTGGAATTTGGCACCCCCAAATTAACGGGTAACCCTATTAGCAGTCTCGAAAGAATGGGTCATTTGGTAAAAAACTAATACCAAATTGAGTAAATTATTCTTATGACCCTATATATTATGGGTCTTACTCTTATGACCCCAGGGTAATTATGTAAATTATCCTGAAGGCCCTGGTATAATATTTTAAGTTAGATTACCATAATAACCTTCAACAAAATATGAAATTCAACCTTTATGTCCAAATTTCTCCGCCGGTTTCATAACTACTCTCACAGAAGTTTACATAAAAACAGTTTCATAAAATACTGTCAGAGAAGAAATTAAAAATTTAAAACCCAAATTCATCATCTTAATCGTCAAATCGAGTATCATCGTCAAAAAAAATGGGAAAGAGAAAACCTAGAAAAAATACGAGTTGTGATTTTGATTCAGAAGAACAAGAGACATCGAAGAAAGTACTGCATCCAAAAAAGGGTATAATTTATGTTGATTTAAACCTTTACTTGTTGATTTAATTGATACTTTTTGCACGGTCTAAAAATTGAATTTTGATTTTGAAGGAGCATCAAAATCTGGAGAATCAAAACCTAACAACAACAAACGTATAAGAATGGAGCAAGAAATTGGATCTGATGAAGAACAACCTAATTTCTCTGAATCCGATGAAGAACAAACTGATTTGTCTGAATCAAATGAAGAACAAATTGAATCATCTGAAAGAGGTATAGTTTTTTCTTGATGAAGAACAACCCAATTTTGCATGCACTATAAATTGTATATCTAATTTGTCATAAGAATAGTCTACTCATTTTGCATCTCCAAAAATTGGTTTTCATGTTAATATGTTTTCATTTTTGCAGATTAAGAAATGTGTGAGTAATATCTCCACAAAATAAAGTGTGAATTTTATCTTCACAAATAAATTTTTAGCTAATTTTACTTATTTGTTCATTGATATGTTGTTGTGCTGATACATATTTTTTATAGCTCATATGTTGCTTTAATTATTGTTACTTAAAATATGGAAAAAAATCTGGTGTAACTTAAAATTTGTATTCGTTTTGTAGGAGTCATTAATATGAAGAGATCTAGTAAACATAACAACAAACAAATTGATTCTTATGACGAAGAAGGTACTAAATGTTAGGTGTATATATCTTGCATAACATAGATACATAGGTTTTTTAAAGATGTTTCTGGATTTAATGCTTAATGTTACTCCAACATAGAATAGATTTTTATAATTTATGTACTCCACATTTTCATTAGATATCAGATTGACATGCTAAAAAGTCGTATTTTATTTCCGCGGAAGCATTTGAAACAAGCTCAAAAAGTAAGAAGTCTAAGAAAGATATTACCTGGCAGGTGATATAAACAAAAAAAGAATCTTTCTTATATACAACTGAGCAGGCTTCGCTCGACTCTCTGACTAGTAATCTGTATTTATGCACAATTTGTATCTTCATATACAACTGAGCAGGCTTCGCTCAACTCTCTGACTACTAATCTGTATTTTATGCATAATTTGTATCTTCAAAAAATTGATTTTTAAATGCTTTTTCCTAGTAATGTGTGATTAATATCTCCACAAAGAAAATAGTGTGAATAATATCTTTACTGTTTTTTTTTAATTAGTTATACTTGTTCTGTAGATACTCTGCATAGTATAATGAATGTGTAAATACTCTGCATAGTATAAAGTTGGTTGGTTTCTTTTTGCTTTAATTACTGTTACTTAGAATCTGTATTTGTTTTTGTAGGAGCCATTAACATGAAGAAATCTGGTAAGCGTAATAAAAAAAAAATTGAATCTGATGAGGAAGAAGGTAATAAGGTAATAATCTCTTATGAATTGGGTACTACAAATGTGTATTAAAGAATCTGCACGGATCCTCTTTTCTTTGTATTATATGAGTTTGTTTCATGTTGTAAATTTATGCTTCATATTGAATTTGTGGATATTTTATACACATAATGAATTTGTGGATATTTTCTGCAGAGAATGAATTGTGGATATTTTCTGCACAGACCAAAAGCTTGCATTTTATATCACTTGGATACTTGAGTCTGAACTGCGCTTTCATAGTTTTTGAGTCTGAATTGCGCTTTCATAGTTACAAAAAAAAAATGAAGAAAAAGAAAAAGTCTAATACACGACTGTTTTTATGTTAGTATAAGATTTCTTATTTTCTAAATCTCTAGACTAAAATGTTCCAAATTTACTTGGGCGAATTTTCATCAGTTCCCTGATCATTCTGAAAGGTACTAACCCTTTTGTTTTCTATGCTTATGGGTTTTTCATGCACAAATCAGACTTGTGGATGTGTTCTGCACAGTAAGTGTTTGTGGATATGTCCTTCACAAGTGTATTTTAAACATAGTTAATTTAGTAGATCTTTCCTGCACATATTGAAGTTGTACTTGTTTCTTTAGGAGTATTTGAATCTAGATCAAAAAGGGAAGAAATCTAGAAAGGTACTAGCAAACAAAGTTGATTAGATGCTGAACAATTACCCACTAGAGAACAATTAGCAAAGAAAAGTACTAAAATGCTCTTGTTTTCACTTCTTGTGGATTTTTCCTGCACAACTCAAACTTGTGGATACTTGATGCACAAAATTAATTGTGGATAGATCCTGCACCGAATGATTTGTGGATATATCCCGAGCTGACTTAAGGTTGTTGTTATTGTTAGTCATAAAAGTAAAATGTTTGCATTTGTGTGTGTAGGTTCATATGCATCTACGCCGTACAGAACGAATTCTTCTTTTTTGTCTTCTCAAGTGACTGAAAATAATATTCAAAAGTTAAAATTCAATAATGAAAAATAGGTATACTTAGAGAATCTAGGTCATACTAAAGTTTGTATTTGTTTTTGCAGGAGCATCTGAATCTAGACAAAAAAGAAGAAATCTGCAAAAGGTAACATCACAAATCGATAGAACAACTAGCAAAAAAAGGTAATGAATGCTCTTGTTTTCTCTTCTTGTGGATTTTTTCTGCACAAATCAAACTTGTGGATATATTCTGCACAAAAATGGGTTCGTGGATATATCCTACACACAAACAACTAGCAAAGAAGTACTAATTCTCTTGATTTCTCTTTTATTGCAAAGTGAACTTGCGGATACCAAGATTATGTATCTTTTTCTGTTATTGATGTTAATCTGTGCATATTTTCAGTACATATCGAGTTTGTTGTGTTGTTTATGTTAAAAATGGATATACTTAAAGAATCTAGGCCATATGTACCAAAGTTTGTATTTGTTTTTGTAGGATTACTGAGAAGAATCATTACCTCAAACCAGCTAGCAAAAAATGGTACTAAATGCTCTTGTTTACTCTTCTTGTAGATTTGTTCTGCACAAATCAAACTTGTGGATATATTCTGCGGAAAAACGAATTCGTGGATATATCGTGCACGTGAAAATATATATATATAAAAAAAAGGTACTAATTCTCTTGATTTCTCGTTTTTTTGCACAAAGTGAACTGTTGATGTTGATTTGTGCATATTTTCTGCACAGATTGAGTTGTGAATATTTTCTGCACAGATCAAGGTTATGTTGTTGGTGTTAAAAGTATAAGGTTTATGATGCAGCTTTCGCATCTGTTCTTCGATGTTCAATTAACTGTTGACAAATGTAATATTACAGTCCTTTTGGAATGTGTACGTATTTCTTGCACATAAAACAGTATCACATGAATTTTCCTCTGGTTTTTTATTTTACCACTCACTAGTATTTCTTTTATTTGCAGTTTCACAAAAACTTCTAGTGCAATCTCAATGATATCATTTGGAATCCACCAATGTTTGCATCAACCAAGTCATGTTTCACTACAAAGAATTGATGATTTACTCAATAAATTCCTCATATGGTTTCCACAATTACATTGAAGATTATTGTACGTCACTTGAGCATTGTGACCTTGGCAGTACAAGAGTTCCTTTGCATCAATTTTTCTGAGTGTGTTTACCAAATTGTATTAAACTAAAGATGATGCAGGAGTTCATCTTTTTCTTTCTGTTTTTATATTCGGGTGTTTGTACCATCATTACTTGAATACCTCTTAGATTAATGAATCCAATAATGACAGTTTGTGTTAGAAAATTTACAATTTCCATATGTGCATAACTGCTGCACTTAAAGACACCGGTACTTTAGCTATTAGAAATGGTGTATATTATTTTCTTTTTATTCTTACAGGAGTACACGTAGATTATGATCTCTTGAAACTGGTGGTAGTAGGGATAACAATCACCAAGATGAAAATGAGAATTAGTATCAAATTGATGCACATACTCCAGAAACACTGGCGATGCAAAAAGTAGACCGAATAGAACAAATTATGTGTTAACTACGATATAAAAGAATCTAATACAACAATTTTCAGTTTTGGAACCATATGCAGAAACACCAACCTAAAAACTATTTCAAATAAAATACCGGCATCACCATTCTTCGTGAACTTGGGATCCTCAAGCTCCTTTCCAAATCGTCTATCGATCTTGGTGACGATCTTGGCGAACTTAAGAACACTGCGAGATGTGTAACATCCAAAAACTGGAGCATAACTGTTACCAATATGACAAGGATGGTTCATGATGACGACCTGGAAGGTGAAGTTGGCAGCTCCCTGGTAGGGTCATCATTGGAGTTAGAGGCTACGAAACCACGCTTGGGATCCTTCACTACAATAATCTTGAGTCTTGACATTGAATCCAACGTCGTCACCTGGAAAAGCTTCATCGAGCGAGTTAACTTCAGTGGGCAATCCGGTGGTCTAAAGTAACAACCATACTAGGCTTGATCATCAATCCACTTTTCATGTCTGCTAAAAAATGGTTTTAATTCAAGACAGAGAATTGCTGGAACATTAGTATGTAATTCGATACGATTCAAATAATTATTTACTGAATGTGTGCATATTTTCTTCACAAAGCTCATAAAACAAAAATTATTGAATGGGTGCATATTTTCTGTACAGGTTGAATTAATGCATATTTTGATGCTTGTAGGGTATGAATTTATTTTACCAAGTTATAATGAACCAAAACAAGAATAAACAAACAAGTTACCTGACAAGATCATGTTTCAATGCATTACTCCCACAGTACTCCAGGCTTATCTAATCCCCTTGCTCAACCCATACTATCGCACATGAGAAAGAGGTCAGTAATGCAGTTTCCAACTTTTAATAATAATAATAGGTATTATATATAAGAACTTGGATTTGCCAGAAGTTCCTTGCATATCTTAAACATTTCATATATTTCATCAGTTGATAATAATAATAGTTATTAAAAAACCCGTGGCTGTCGTCTATGGTACAAAATAGAGTTACTTTTATTTATACGGTGCATGAAAATTCTGTGGTGCATAAAGCCTGCACACAAATTCAATTGTGCATAAAGTCTTCACGGAAATTCTTTAGTGCATAAAGCCTACACACATATTCTTTGGTATGCACAGTAAGAAACCTTATTGCCCAAGACTTTTCTTTTTATTTACAAAATACAGGTTATTACCACTAAGTGAATGAGTATAAACATCTGTCATCCTACTTCATAAGTAAATAAAAGAAAAGAAGTTACTCAAAACAGTGGAAAGAAACATAAAGTATGGGAAGTTTAAAACACCAAATGAAGCTGCAAGGACACTAGCATCTTAGAATTCAAAAAAATGTAAAGAGAAATACTTTGTGCGTAATAGTTGTACGTACTCTGAAATTAGGATTACGGTCCAATCGAGCAAAGTTCATTTAGTTGGGATAGTTGTTTCAAAAGATGAGTAGAACTAGGTATTGGACCTGAGAACAATTCTTCGACAAATTACTTGCCTGCAATGGCAAATTAACCTTGAAAAAAAGTTAAAATACAGAATTTGCGACTAATTCTGGAGCATAAGCTGGGAAATCTACCTTCCTTTTTTTTTGTACGTGCAGAAAATATCCACAAAATTCGTTGGTCATTGTAATTCACTATGTATATAAATATCCACTAAATTTTGTACGTGTAGAAAACATACACAAAATAAATTTGTGCAGAATATATCAACAAATCAGTCAGATGCATAGGTTTAAACACACAAAATAAATCATACAACACCAAGAGAGAGTGGATTTGTGCAAAATCCTACGGTCAATCCATTTTAACTTAGTGGTATACTAAATAATCACTTTTCTAAACCTCATTTAGCTCAAGTAATCCAACTAACTAGTACACAAGCTACAAACTAAAACAGGGATACAAATACCAAAAGTTAGGTGTCTCGAAATTCTTCAAAACCTTACAGACACAGGAACTAAACTTTTTTTTGGCATAAGACTTTCTTCTAAACAAAAACCAGTCAGTGTGCATATTGTCTGCATAAAAATCAGTGTGCATATTGCCTCCACATAAAATCAATGCCTAGATTGCTTTGAATCATCAATTGTTAACTCACATCATCAATTTTACACTGAGAAAAATTGTAAGCATTAAAGTTCATGGTCAAGCTTCTCCTTTCTCACTTCTGTTTTCTAATCAACATTACCAACCCAACTCTGATCTAAACAATACTCACTCTTAAAGACGATACTCATTTTTCAAAAAGAAAACAACACTTAAACAATGTAAAAATATCCTTTGATCAAAGCTACAAAGCAAAATTTACAGTAAAATCAATTAAACACTTATTTTTGTGGAATAACAAAAGATAATACGTAAATCAATATGATATACGAAATAAGTAATGTCACTACAATCAATTAATGAAAAAAAATCGGTATTCCCTATTCACAAACAATAACCTAGTTAAATTTAACGTTAGTTATAGTAAAATCAAACAAAAATAGATTAAATAGTATTGAGATAAAATCAAAATCAACATATTGCGGATTACTGATAAGCAATTAGATCGGAACTAACAAAATCTGAACAACAAGATTTCGATAACTTACTTATAACAGAGAAAACTCTTCAAATTGGTGATTTTTCTTCTACAATCGGTGATGATACACCATTTTACCCATGGAGGTGACGGCTGCAGTGGTTTCTTTACTGCCCAATTCTAAACTCCAACTTGCCCAAATAAATATCTGCATAATCCTCACTGCGGAGAAAACTAAATTGCAAACAAAGAAAGAAGAAGGTAGGGTAAAGTTGGTATTAAAAATCTATTTTAAATAACGTTATTATACGATACTTATTCCTTTGGTCCTCCGTGTTTTCTAAAGGCCATATTAGTTAATTGGGCCAAAAAAAAATTCAATTCCCTTGAAGCCCAAGGCCATTAGAGTAAGGAAGAGTGAGGAGAGGGTCAAACACTTAATTCCCACTGCCAAATTTTGGTGCACAAATATACCACTACTAGACAGCAGAGCAGACACTACTCACTGAACGGTAAGTCCAAAGTCTAAAGCATACTTATAAATTAGAAGAGTGAGTTTTCCAACTTTATCCTCAGAATTTTTCCTCAAGAATTTTGCAAAAGGAAAGGGTGAGAAGAAGACTTCTCTTGTAGTCTTATTGTAGTAGAGAGAAAGAAAAAGAAAAAAAAATGGCGAAGAAAGCAGTTCTTGTAGGATGCAACTACCAAGGAACAAAAGCAGAATTGAAAGGATGCATTAACGATGTGAAAAGGATGTATCAATCACTTGTTGACAAATATGGATTTGCAGAAGAAGATATAACTGTTTTGATTGATACCGATGATTCTTATATTCAACCAACTGGTAAGAACATCAGAAAGGCAATATCAGATCTGATAAGATCTGGTGAACCTGGTGATGTTTTATTCTTTCATTACAGTGGTCATGGAACTCGTCTCCCTGCTGAAACTGGTGAAGATGATGATACTGGTTATGATGAATGTATTGTCCCAACCGATATGAATCTTATCACTGGTAATCAATACAAACACAACCCCCTTTTTTTTTTATTCTTTAATTTTGTTTTATTTTTTGATCATTTTATACGATAGTTTGTATGA
The DNA here is from genome assembly GCA_023531105.1 of Papaver atlanticum. Lineage (NCBI taxonomy): Eukaryota > Viridiplantae > Streptophyta > Magnoliopsida > Ranunculales > Papaveraceae > Papaver > Papaver atlanticum. The sequence goes on from JAJJMB010003897.1 coordinate 1,848,734, forward strand.
TTCTTGTTGTGTTCCTCCTCAATAGTGTTGTTCTTGATTACCTCTTGCAGTGGTTATAATTCTTGGTCAATTCTATTTGTATATGTGTTCGCAGATGATGATTTCAGGGAGTATGTGGATCAAGTCCAAGAAGGCTGTAGGATAACGATTGTATCGGATTCGTGTCACAGTGGAGGTTTGATTGATGAAGCTAAAGAACAAATTGGAGAGAGTACTAAGAGTGGAGGTGAAGAGCAGAGTTCTGGATTTGGACTCAAGCATTTCTTGCACCGAAAAGTCAATGATGCTTTGGAATCTCGTGGCATTCATTTACCTAGTAGACACCGCCGTGGGGATGAAGACGAAGAAGAGGATGGACCTGTAAAGAACAGATCACTTCCTATATCAACCTTGATTGAAATCCTGAAACAGAAAACAGGCAAAGATGACATTGATGTTGGAAAAATTCGACCCACATTGTTCGATGTGTTCGGAGAAGATTCAAGCCCTAAGGTGAAGAAATTCATGAAGGTTATCTTTGACAAACTCCAAAGTGGAGGTGGCAATGGTGGAAGTGGTGGACTCTTGGGAATGGTTGGATGTTTAGCTCAAGAATTTTTAAAGCACAAATTAGACGAAAATGATGACAATTATGCCAAACCTGCAATGGAAACACAAGTTGGCAGCAAACAAGAAGTTTATGCTGGATCAAGTCAGCGATCACTACCTGATAGCGGGATCCTGGTCAGTGGATGCCAGACGGATCAAACTTCTGCAGATGCAAACCCTTCTGGAAATGCTGATGATGCTTATGGAGCTCTCAGTAATGCTATTCAAACCATAATCGCAGAGAGTGATGGTATAGTTACTAATCATGAATTAGTGTCGAAAGCAAGAGAGATTCTTAAACGTCAAGGGTTTACTCAGCGCCCTGGACTCTACTGTTCTGATGAGCATGCCGATGCTCCCTTCATTTGCTGAAAGCACCCGAATAAGAGATAACATCTTAACAGTCATTTCAAATATATAGAAGCTTGCGTGTTTGTCTTTGTGCGTGTTTGCTTTTGTTTTGGCATATTCTAAGTTATTTGGTGTGGTGTGTAAAGGAATAAGGTTTTCATTTTAATGGATAACAAACATTTGATTTCAACTGTTACATGAAAATTTGTGGCGCTTTCAATTGATGCTTAGCATTTGATATTGAATAAAAAAAGTAGAATACACAGAAAACTGTTGTACTTTCATAATCTGCACATATGATGATAATATTTACAATATTTTAGGATAGAGACCAATACTTGACAAAAATGATAACCTAGTAGTATCTTCTATGTAGAACTTGGCAATGTATATTTTGCTCTTCCTGGTTTCCTTGTTTCGTCCAAGTAATGTCTATTTATCTGCAGATTGGGGACTAGTGGCGCAAAAATGAAAACTGTAAATTATACAAAACATGTTTTTTGGGGTTTCAATCATCAACTTCTTGCACCCATGCTAAATCTGCACAAGAAAACAGATGTGAAAATGACACCCAAGCAGATTCTGCACGTGACTGTCAGGAGAAGCAAGCATTAAATCAGAACTAGCAACAATATCAGAAAAGGGTGATCAACTACTAGTTCTGAGCTGCAAAAAGCAACAGAAAACAAACCATGAAAAAGAGAGGAAAAAGCTTACCTTGAAGCACGGATTCAACGGCAGAATTGGGTACAAGGAGCCCGACAATTCGCTGCTTATCTGTTGTGGTCTCTATACGTACAACACGGAGTCGTTTATGACTATTACGAGCCTGTGTATATCGCTCATTATTTATAAGAGAAAATACATTGCTGATACATATGTAAAATTTATACAAACGGTCTTCAGTCAGGCAACATAGTCAAGTCAGTTATGTCAGTCATTTTTATACATATCATATTGTCCACTATATACCAAAGGTGAGGAATCCTTCAAAAAATTGGTAGATGGATTATACAAGCTACCTGTTTAGCGAGGGCCTTCTCTATAGTACCCCAAACAGGAAGAATAAGTCCACCCAACACATTGACTTCCTGTAGTCGTTTACCCACAGAACAGAAGTTTGCCATCTTACAGTTGGGGCCATGCATACACTGCATTTTAATCAAGTTCAAAACAAGAAAGAGAAGGCAACGAAAATTTTACATCCTAACAAACTTATACAACTTTAAGGAACCTTTACCTGTTTAGAAGAAATTTCATACTCATCTTCCCAGCCTTTACATGCCTTCTCTAGTGACAATAATTTTCTGTACTTGCTATTTAATTCCTTCAGGGGCATTTCTCTAGTAATGAAAAGGTTAACCAATTTGTCACAAGATTTAGAGGAGCAACGAGTAAATTCTGATGTGACAACTTAAATTTATTTAAATACCTCAATGCTTCTCCAACAGCAGGGCGGAATAGTTTATAAGCTTCTGACGTGGAACTGAAACAACAAACCAACAGAAAAAAATGTTAAGCCAAAATATAGCATTTCAAGCACTTAAAATGATATGACTTGGCCAAAATTAGAATGCATTATGGAAGGATTTAAAGGGAAGTGCGGCCAGTGGAATGGTATCTGGAAGAAGACACATCTAAGATCCTTTCAATTCTTTTTCTTTTCTACCTGTCTGTAGGAAATAAGATGCTGGAGAATTTCAAACTCGGGCCATGGGTTGGTATCAAAACTCAACAACGTTACCAATAACAAGAGACATCTGCTTCGGCCACTATAAATATTAAAAGCAACACTTACAGTAACCCTGATCCCTAATAACTTTTCCGCCAGTTCAATTATCAAGTGAAGGTACTGATCTATGATCTATCATACTACTACCATACATGTTGAAAAAGAGAGAAACAATAACCATCATACCCTTCAATTGCTAATAGAAAATGTCTTCTTCCCAACCATTCTCTCTTAGACTCATAGAATCCATCATCACTTGAATCGAGCTCACCCTTTTGCTTCTCGGCAAGCAAGGATTTTGCAAACTATAAACAGTATAATTGATGGTGGTTAGTGCAGATAGTCAAAACACTTTTCATGCTTATCGTACTATCTATATGAAGAGGAAACTTGTTTGTACCTCCCATGTGATTCCACGATCTAAAGTGAAGGTGAACAGTACAGTGGATGCCCCAGACATCCGATCCACATGAACAGTCTACAACAAAAGGAAATCATACGCCCAGCAAGCACAATTGGAGTTGTTAACATAATAGACATAACAATCAGACGATAATCTTGCACGAAACTAACCTTTGGTGTTCCCTGTAGCCCAACAACATTAGCTTTAATGTCAACTATTCCCGAGTCAAATTGTCCTTCAGAGCGTGCGTTCTGAACAAGAAGATCAAGGATGCTGATGAATAATTCAAATAACCTGTGTTTAGAAGCAGTCGTCAGTTACCATTAGTGTCAAGAGTAGTTGGACAGAACAAGCACAGCAGTAATAAACATAACAAATTTTTAAGTACGGACCTATTTTGAATATCAGGAGGCAAGCCCAAGAGTCTATTAAGGAAACGACCAACATCATGCATGTCTGAATCTACGATTTTTCCAGAGACCTTTCCATTACCTAACACAAATCATTAGAACTTGAAACTCAGTAATCTAACAAATTAGAAAACCACAAATTCAATCATTAGACAGGTTTAGATTAGAAAACCACAAATTTACAGCAGCATTAATAGAAAAAGGATGCTCAGTGGTCTATGGTAGACTTGGTAAAGGATAATTTGAAAAGATCTCGAGTACAGATCCTGTGAAATGATAGATATTTAAACCCTATGCCACTCATCAAAGAGAAGTTCACACCCCCAAGTAAACAATACCAAGAATTGTGTCTCTAACTATTCCCACGGATACAAGAGCAGCTTTCGCCTTAATAATAAAACCTTGAACCATATATGGCTTCAAAGGCGAACATCCAGGAGGTAAAACTGGTAAAGCTTCCTGAAACAACGTGTACAGTGTTAGACAGCACTCAGTTGTTTTACCAATCCAAGATAGGAGAAGATACAAGGGATGTTGAACCTGTTCCATTATTCCTTTGTACATCATCATAAGGGCCCTTTTCCCGTAAGCACTGTCATAATTATAAGCACTCAGCGACGGTCCAGCCCTACAAATTATGCAGCTACATGTGAGCACATAATGGACAAAACAGTAACCTCTGCTAAAAATGCACCAAATTAAGTAAGGACATTGCTAAGTTAGCACCAATTAACAAGTTTACCGGCGGTCTCCCTGAGTTAAAGCTCCAAGAGACTCCAACCTCTTCGCAACAATAGATGCAAACCTGCGTTCGCCTCCAAGATTTGTGAACAAAAGCCTGAAAAAAAAACTATGTATGAATCAAGAGAATCTAGCCAAATAACCTTCCCTCACCCAAAACAATAGAAAATGTACCATCTGAAAGATCCACAACTATTTCACCCTTTCATTTCATTTTATTGGGAAGCTTGAGATATTAATTATGCATAGGCAAAAGTATACCATTTACTTAAGAAAAGTGTGGAATAGATACAAGTATTTCGATGTGTAGCTCTTTCTTTTGCCTCCTAAAAATGTGTCTTCCTCCATAATACAGGCATAGAATGACAGTATATCAGGTGACTTGCCTAAAAGGCCAGACCTCAGATCAGAAGACTTTTCCTTATAATATGTATGTATATTATAATATCTAACATGGAAGATAGACGACTTAGGGTCCTCTTGACTAATAAAATTCTAATAGATTATATAATTTAATGCTTTCAAATGTAAGGTTGTTTAAGTACATTTGGACCGCTCTCGTGTCTTCATTGATTTGGAACTGTTTCATCTAGTTGCGATGACACTACTGATACATACGGGAGAAGAAATGTTCAATAGTCCGTCCTAATTCTGAAGTCCAAAAAAATGAGTTTCTATACTACATTAAAATAATCAACCTACTTGTGATTACCACATACTAAGATGTCATTACATCACTCATACCGTAAAATCAAACTGTAGTGATAATAATTGATCGGCAAAAAAAAAGAACCCCAGTAATAATGGAAAAGGATATCTTATAGCTGTAGCAGAACTATTAATAATGAATCTCCAACCTATATTCTGGTGCAGAAGCTTGATTTGACCGATGAGTTCTTCCAAACTGCTGTATTGCACGGTCTGCACTCCAAGGTAGCTCCAGAGTAAGATGAACTCTTCTTTTCTGGCATGAATGCATTACATAGCACTCAGCGGAATTCATAATGCAACTTGAGCACCAAATCTAGTCTAAGTACTAAGACTTTTGCCACCACAGTAAGGAAAACAGAACGTGTTGGTGCGAACCTGATTAGTTACCCTTCTGTCTGCCTGTAAAGAAACACCAGCAGACCCAGCTTCAGAAATAATGGCAACCAGTTTTTTGCCTTCCATGAAAAGTTGCTTCTCGTGCATATTCACCATTTCCATGGCTACTTCCTTTCTGGAGCAAGAAAATGAGGACATCATTCAGAAACCACGGAGATCTAAAAAATCAAGGAAATATAATGAGAAACCATCCTCACGTGTTCCGAGCCTGATAAACGACACCTTTGCCATTGGAAGCCCTGACAAGCATGCCACGCCTGCCTGTGATCTCTGAAACATTATCAGGACCTCCTAGCTGCACATAATACGGAAGTATTGATCAGCTGATGCAGAATAGTACATGAATTGAAGCAGAGGGTAGCTCATAGTAGCATGCAAAAGAAGAAGAAAATTTACAGGGGTAAACATTAAAGCAGCAAAGGAGTACTTTTTATAATCAATTGATGCCTTCAGATATTTGTTTCGCTACAATGTCTTGTTTTATTGACCTAAAGCAGAAGTCCCTTGTTTATATCTTATCTTTTGAATATTTAGCTACACCATGACTTTCCATTAAAAAACTCCTAGTAAAACACCATTCTGATATGAAAGCGAAGCGAAACTAGGAAATTCTGACCACTCTAGTAACTATTCATAAGGCCAATGCTTGCTCGAGCATATCCTAGTATTTGTAACTCGACCACCACATTTACATCGAATTTGTTCGCAGGACTAGCATGAAGATCATCGAAGCACTTACTTTCGTGATAATAAATGATATCATCATTAGAATACCTCACCAAAAATCAGTCCATTCTGAAACTTGCAATCCAGTCATCCATTAACTGGAAGGTCCGGTTAATTTGATTGGTGAATGAGTGTTCATTTTACCATCAATTGGAATCGATGGATGATATTTACAAATTTAGGATAAAACGATTTGTAGGGATGATAATCTAGACCACCAAAAAAATTCCCATGGTAATCCCAATGCGGTCCCAACATCCAAATGTATAAAGCTGACCAAGTAATATGATGTATGTGGATCTTCACTCTATTTCAGAAATACTGTCAATACAAGTTAATCCGCTAGAATCTTTTTTGACCAATAAAATAAAGCTCCAATTTTAAAAAGTCTGCTCAGCCGACCAGTACCTAGGTCAGCAAAATAAGTAATGACAAAAATAAACAATCGGGTTAGATGACCAGTACCTGATCAATTATATCGTCCAGCGGATTGTTTGGAAGATTTAAAGAACGAATAATATCCAATATTTTTGACTTGCGGTCAAAAGCAGCTTCGTACCTAAAAATATCAGATCATATAATTCATACTTCTATGGGGATGAGGACTGCAAATGATAGACAAGTGAATACTCAATGTCGAAGGACCGTACCTCTTCCGCATTTCAGCTAGATAAACATCTCGTGCAAGAAGATACTCGTCTGTCTTTTGCTTGCACGAATGACATGACCAATCCTCGGGCACCACCACACCTATGATCGGTGGTACTAAACACGCAGGGTGGACTAGTTGGCCACAACAAGAACAACGAAGCAACTTCTTCCTTTCCTAGATAGGAGATCACATAAAGACGTTGTTATTGGTATTACTTGTAAGAATTCAAACCATGCAGATGTTTCTAAAGTCGTTCACCTCTTCACAGTTACAAATATCACAGATCTGGAACTCATCATCATCGGAATCAGTGGAGTCCTGATCAGACTCGGCTGCAAAAACCGAATATAATTAATTTAGTTATTTGGTGAAATGTACATATAGTCGGGCAAGAATTTTTGCACTAATCCTACCTTGAACAGCCCAAAAAATAAAAACAACGTATGAATAAGGAATCTTTTGAAAAATGAGATGAAAATATGACCAAACAAAGAAATAACCTCAACAAAGGCAATAAAATTCCACTATTTCAGGCAATAACTTAAACATGGTGAAGGATGGTCACAGTGTAACATGATCTCTTGAACAACTTAATATTGATAGATAAAATGCGACACTAGCCATTCAAGAAATGCCAAAACCACCATCAGTCACCCACGAGTGAGAACAAACTCACATTGTGATGCACTTTCAGCTTCAGCCGGAGCTCTCTTTGCTACTTTTTGTGCTCTCCCTTTCAATGAAACACCACCGGGAGCTGCTAAGTTCCGCTTACGCCGATCCTTAGCCCCATCCTCGCCTATAATAAAAGAGGATTAAATTTACAACCGATAAATGGATTACTAAAAAAGGATTTGCATCATTGGTTACCTGGTAACGTGTCAGGATGTTGAGGCAAAGGATAATTCTCTTCCACAAATTTTAGCAAGAGTTCACGAGGACCAGAAACAAAATCCTCCATTTCAGATCCCTGTTCCAAGATGAATGAATGTTCAGTGTGTTTGCTAGGATACCACCTTAAGTAAAAAAGCAAATAAATAAATGAAATGCATACATATTTTGTCACTGCTTCCTCAGTCCGTGCCTCTCCAGTACTTTGAAGTCCAATCACCACACACTTATTTTCTAGGAGCGCTTGCTTAGCCAGCCGTACAGCAGCAGGTACCTTAGCTGACATACAGATGTGTCTAAAGAAACGCTGCACGCAGAAGAAGCATAAACAGCCATTTACAAATAAGAGAGCTTCGGTATTCCAGAAGTAAACATCAGTAAGTACTGAAGTAACAAGGACACGTCACTTTCTAGATAGTGCCATGTCAGACACAGACAACATGACCCTCGGCGGTCACTTCGTGACCTGACTGCACATAATAATGTCAAGTGTGTCCTTGAAAGATTTGTGTTTAAACATAATATTGAGATACAAGCAACGGTCTGTTATGCAGTCACAACGATTTCAGATTTTACAGATTGTTGACTGAAAAATGAAACATGGTATTACTGAGAACTAGATAAGCATGTGTATGGCCAAGCAAATAATTAGGGTGACAATTACATCCGTACATGTATGTACGCCCAAATCAGCATTTCGGGATTTTCTAGCTCAACGCATCAAAGATCTATTACCAGTGTATGAGACATGTAACCTATCATAAATAGGTAGGTTAAAACGCAATACTAAGTGCATAATTACCTGATGACTAGCCCAGTACAAACGCCACAATTGACTTGAATTAGGTTTTTCATCACAAAGAACTGCACTTGCTGACAGTAACTCCACCCGCAGTTCTGCCCAAAATTCTGCAGCCTTCTTGTACAAATTCTGGAATTAAAGAAGCATTAACATGATTAGCAGAAAATAAATGGAGAGACGATGAAAATGTCGACTCCATTGCAGAATCTGTTCATCTTTATGAGTGCTTCTAAATCCCGAGCACTATTGAATCCACAAAATGGCCAACTTGGTTGTTCAGACTTCAGTCAACTCAATCTGGAAACTAACAATAATGAAAAATGATCCAGAATACATGTATACAAATTGTGATTAAATATAAAACTTCTAAATTTTTAGATTTCTTGTCCTGGCCAAAACAAAGACTAAGTCAACAGGTGCAGTGCACCTCACACTAGAGAAAATAGAATCACAAAGCTGAACAAAAAACGATGGCGCATAAAAAAGAATAACTGCACAGAACGAAAAACGAGGAGACAAATAAATAAGGAAAAGAACCAATAAAGAAAGGAAAAAATGGAAAGAATAAATGATAATCGTTCATCTGGTAAGCGATTTTCCCTCTTACCCCTACAGTGATAAGTAAAAATCATTACTCAAAATTACTGTATGTAACTAGAAATATTTACAATACAAGTAGGTCTACATCAGTACAAGTTGATCATTACTGCTGAAATATTTAATCAGCACGATAGAGTAACCCAATTAATCTCTTTTCACTAGCCACAGTGCAAACCAATTAACGAAATACATATTGCCGTCAAATCTCATAATGGTATTGCTTTTTTTCCAGGCAGAACAGATTGGATGCCTGGACATTGCTAGCTTTCCTAGGTGCCATATGGTCCAGATAATAAAGATGAAAACATGTTTTCTTCAACATGTTGTTTCGTCCGTATCATATTTGGCCAATATTTATCGACAACAACTAAAATACGAGATAAACTGGATACAAGCAATATACCGAGCTTCTGTCAGTACATATACATTTCGAGAAACTGTACCGGAAAGCTGATATAGAAGCAAGAAAATCTATTTTATTGCAGAGAGCTCTTTATCACAAAGCTCAATAATGTTCCCACAATACTCAAATGGGCATGTTTTAAGCTAACAGGGAAAAAATGTAAATTATTTCCTTAATTCCTTGTAAATGCACAAACTAGCTCTGATTAGTAACTCTGGAATACACCATATTCAAAAACAAAAAAAATAGTTCTGTGTGTTACATGAACTAATCTGTTTAGGCACTTACCATCATTTCAACATCTAGCGGGGCTTCAACAACTTCAAACTCAGAACCCTTGTAGCTCAGCGTGCGACAAACATACATACCCCTGAAGAGCAAACGCAATTACAGTTCGGTAATATTAGTACCAATAAAGTGATATACATCACTCGAACATACTGATCAAAGGAAAACCCTTCTAACCTGGCCTTCATGTCCATGGCAACAAGTTCTAGTGCTCCAACACCACCTTTATCGAGAGCCCCTGGAAACAGTACACCAAAAACATCGTTTTCATCTTTTAGGTGGCAACGGAGGATGAAACACTTAACAGCTCAGTAAACAAAAAAAAGGAAGAACTGTGATGAAGAAAGCCTAGAGCATGGCAGAAAGCAGAAGAGAACACACAATCAGGAATAAAATAAAAGTTGAAACTGAAACTAAGATAAAATAAAATGAGGCCCCGTCCATATGTTTAATTTTAGGAGTAGATGGAAAGAATATTATAAACATGTGTTATCCGCCACCAACTTGAAATTTGTATTGGTGTTATTAAAGAGGATATTGGATGAACTTTGCAAATTCACCCCATACTTGTCCCCCACACCTATAGTAAGGATTAAGATCCTATTTTTGTAAACGTGGGTAAGCAAGACCAGTGGCACACAGGAAGCTGGATAATGGGAACCTGCAAGATAAATAGCATATTTGCATGTGTCGTATAAAAAGAAGGTATAGAGTTCTACTGGCCATCCTCATTTCATTTTGAGTTCATCATAACCAAAACCTCGGTAGCATATCCAAGGTTGAATAGCACATATAGAAACCTCGGTAAGTCCAAACATGCTTATCAGCAATAAAAACTAAACAGAACCAATGAGATGGACTTCAAGACTAGTAAAGAATATGCACAAACATTAACAAGTATAGCAAGACCTCTATCTTTGGAAGAATTTATCATGTGCTACCCTATTTCAATACCAAAGAGTATTAAAAACCTAAGTTCCCCCACATATAAGGCAACTCAAGTTGTTTTTGATATACATAAGGTTTTTAGCCGAATGTCAATTTAGGTAAAACTTAAGCTTTAAACATATGAAATACAAGACTCCATACATATTACAGAGTAACCCAAAATAGCATTGTAAATAGCAAATTATCTCCACGAGAACAGATGGTAATCTTAGGCTTCAAAGACCAACCTAAAAAATCACGAAAGTTAGGGAAACATGTTGCCACCCCCCAGAGCCCAAGTCTGACCATATAACCCATATTTCGAGGTTCTGATGCACCAGTGGCTGAGCAATAAACTACTCGAGCTCCCGGAAGTTTATCCTGTTACATCGAATGGAAATTAACAGCAAGAAATATTCTCTTAAATAACAAAAGAAATTGCAATATACATAAGCCAGGCTCCAATAATATCGCATCAACCTGAAGCTCAAGAACTGCTTCTCCTGTTCGAGTTGGTTGTGATCCAGCTTCAGGAATTAAATTCTTTGCTTTGTGGCACTGTAGGATATCGGATATATAAGACCACAATAGCAGAAGGATATTCAAAATATATTACTGGAAATTATAGATTAGTAAGATGTTTAAAATTCAGAAGGATGAGTTACCAAAGATGGGTTGGCAACTACCCTCATACAAAAATTAGATATAGATCCTGTACCTCATCAAACACCACCAGACCATCATATTCTGACCCACACCACTGCAAAAGCTGCTGGAGACGAGAACGACCTTTCTCAGATGATGCTATGAGGCTACTGTATGTCAGGAAAACAACTCCCTCCTTTATGCCAACGGACTTCGAATCAAGCTTGGAGTAAGGGAGCTTGTTCAATGCATGCACTATTGTAGCATAATATGACTAGCGGGATCAGAATTAGATTATAATCTATAAAGCGTATAATATATCCACGAAGTGCAAAACCAAAAGAATCGAATAATAGATTATTTAATTGTTTAGGATTTATGATTCTAGCTTATTTGATCATGCTAGTTGAAAGCCAAATAATATTAGAATAGCTCCCTAGCCAAATTAAGAATATGAGAAAGCCAAGATATGAAGCTTGATCTTAAAAACTACTCAGGTTAAACACACTTTCCGAGCTGAACAAAAAATAATGCTTCAGAAATATAGCACATAAGTGACTACCTTGAATACATGTGGCACCAACGTCATCCAAATCTCTCCGTGCATCAAACTTCAGGTCTGACCCCACAGAGATCCACCTGTAAGAGTATTGCCACAAATAAGCCTAAATAGAAGAAGAGACACATTATCTAATCACAGCCAACGAAAAAAAACTGAACAGTATCTAATAATAAACTGTGGGGCGAAGAGTTTTATCTCTTTCTTCCTAACCATGGGCAAGGTCAAGCAGGCGAAACAATAATAACTTGACTGTCTCTTTTCTTGTTTCCCTAATCAGCCATAAACTGTTATGTTCTAGAAACATGCGAAGATTCACTCACTTATCTCCGCCAGTCCATCTGCCACTTTCAAAAATCAAAAAGATGCAATTCCCATCTTGTTTAAGAAAAGCAAGTCATACTCTTGTGGACTATTAATAATGACTAATATAACTAGCATATGAACTTTGTCTAATCAAACTTTATAAACTCCAAACGCATAAATAGCTACTGAACAAACACATGCATGACTAAACTCGTGCTGATTTACGTAAGTGAATTTTCTTCCTTTCTCTTGCCGATTAACGCAAGTGAAGTTTCTTCCTTTCTAAATAAGAAACACACACACACACCAAAAAAAAAAAATAGCAAAAGTAAAGTAAAGTACAGCAAATGATATAGCAAAGAATGAGGAATTAAAGAAGCAACACATGCACACAAAGCTGGTAGCTTAATAAAATTACTTACAGTGATCTTTTCCTCCCATGATGCCAATTCTCCCATATCAATCCAGCAATTGTTCGACCTTTACCCACACCAGCTCCATCGCCGATAAAAAATCCTGCCCTAGCACCACCTTCTAGGTGCTGAAGGTGTCTCTTTAGGTTCAGATAGATAATTCCATTAGTTTAAGGCTGATATTAGAATTAGAAATATATAATATTAAGTTATACATGTTAATGACATTAACATTGGATATTTGACATTGAAGATTTGAGCTATAAGAGAAAAATAGTTCTTATAAGTAGACAGCAACCTGAGAAGCATAGACTAAAGTCTCAATCTGCAAGCAAGATAATGATTTTGAACTCTCCAAGTTCTCCCTGGTTTCTAGGTCATACGTAGGTTCTGGTGGCTGCACTGCTGACAACGATGATGTTTCCACAACAGGATCTGGATGAGGAGGACCAATTGATACCTTGGGAGGACGCTGCGTAAAAAACCCACGCAGTAAACATATCATCTGAACTGACAACCAAGTGGTAAAGAGAGAAAAGAATAGATTGCAGAGGTGCATCAAAAAAGAGCATATGGGATTAACTTACATAATCTGTAAATGTTTCTCCAGCCAAGCCACCTTCGTCTTCTTCTCGCTCCACATCTACAGCCACCTGGCATTTTCATAATGGCATAAGCCTGTGTTACAACGATACGCCTAAAAAAAAAACAGCCGTATCCACGGATACGCGTACTAATACTCCAATACTTCAAGATACAACTCAGTTAGAAAACTTTGACTAAATATTAGATATCAACAGCTATCAAGATAAATCTGAATACCTTAATATTAGAAATTTTAGATATTTTACTAGATTCTATGAGAAGTTTTAACTATAGTGACAAAATATTAGTTCCAAATCTGTCCACTGATCTTGCTCTAGACTTTCTTCCTTCTTATCCAGACTTTTTCTCTCCAGTGAGGTTAATCATACATTTTATATGCATATGTCTTGCAGATTCACTACTTGTATATCTATGTTAAGCTGATATCTATATTGTGTGTGCCGTATCCACGTATTTTAGTTTTTTAAGTTGTTGTATCGAAGTAGCGTATTGGATACAAGATACTGATACCGTGTCCGTATCGTTGTAACATAGCATAAGACCTTTTACTGAGGGGTGCTGAGACCCTTAATTTACTAAAAATACATAAAGTTAAAGTAGTTGAGCCAAATAAAATATTTTCAAAACTTCGAACAGTTGAAGAATCTCTATGGATTTTTGAAACTATTAACTAAGAATTTGTAGTACAGAGTTGCATCACTGAGTATTTGAGTAATCATGAATGATCAGCTAATGTCTTTTCCTCTCGAACTCATACAGGCTTTTGGAGAGTTTCACAAATTGATTGAACATTAATCAACACCTACTCATGGTTACACTCCTAAATATCATGTTAGTTTCCCACAAGGCACAATTCATTTATCTTTAGATCACAAACCCACAATATGAGTTGAATAGGGGCCTTTTTAAAATAATTACTCATGCAATTTAAACAATTATCATGCAGAGATTAACTAATCAATACTAAGAAGCCCTGGTTTCTGAAACCAAAACCCCAATAATAAAACTAGGGTTATTTCTCAAAATTGAATAATGAATACAGGTGAAGAAATGCAAACCTCGTTAACGTCTTCAAGTTGAAGTGGAAGAGGAAGTTGATTAGAGTGTTTGATCTTAGAAAGATCAACAGCAAGATCAATACCACATTGTGGACAAGAAAACCTAGACAAACCATGTGGTACATTAAGTATAGCTTTACAATGAGCACAAGGAAGTTGAATCTTAGTTGGATCAATCCCATGAGTTTGAATTGGTGGTAGTTGTTGTAAGTGATTACTATTATTATTGTTACTACTATTTCTCATAAGAAGAAGTTGAGGTGGTAATCTTTGTGGTAATTGACAACTTGGACATATAAATTCAACCATTCCTGATGCTACTGATAATATCATTTTACATCCTGCGCATCTTACTTGCGACCCTCCTCCACCTCCTACAGCTAACTGCTCTGCTGGTTTCACCATTATTTTACTTAAAAGGAGAAAATGAGAGATTCCTAGAAAGAGAGACTGAGAGATTTATAAAGAGAAAAAGTAAAAATGGGGATTATAAAGAGAGAAGAGTAAGAGGTGTTCAGAGAGAGAAATTCGGGATTTAGAGCGCCAAAATGTGGTCGAGAGGGTTAAAATTGGCGCCCTAATTTTGTTTCTCTCTGTCTCTCTACTTTCCTTATGTTTCTCTATTGCTGTCCAAACACTATGATGATGGGATGAAAAAAAGAATTTTGCTATTCTACAGATGTATCATTTTAGGTATCAATGCTGACGCGTGTACTCTCTAGTCATACCGGCGCTTTTTGTGGCTTGGTTAGCGGGTGGGGGTGACCACGGGATATATCAAATTTCCAAAACCCTTTCACCAACATCTCCTATATTTATTTTTTTGATAAGTCAAAAAAAAAATCTATTAAAATCAAAAATAATTACAAGATAGACTACAAGAAAAGAGGTCATAGCAACCTCAAAATCAAAATATTAATAAACTATTTAAATTTGAAATAAGATATATTTGGTAATTCAATTGCACGAAGAAAAAAAAGGATGTCCTTCCTTCCCCATCACCAAGAGTACATCCTCTTTTACTCATATCGCCTGCTACAAAATTGGCTTCTCTATAAGTATGCTCAAAAACAATAACATCATAATTTTGTTGAATAGTCCTCCAGCGTAGCCTTGCAAACCAAGGGATAGAATTTGCAGTGAAAGCTACCCTTGTCGAAGCTGAAGGCTAGTTTGGTATTGCTGTGAGTTTTAGAAAAGTGTTTTTATGTTGTGATGTGATGTGCGTTGTTGTGCTGTGCTGTGGAAATAAATCGGCATGACATTTGGTAAACTATAATTTAAAAAGCACTTTGAAATTAACAAACTGTAAATTCTGTTTGGTAAACTAGTATTTTAAAGTGCTGGTGATGTTGTTAATGAGTAAAATAGACATATTTCAAAAATTAGTTTTGAATACACTTTAATTATAATAAATTATATTTTAAATTCTAATATATTTAATAAAATATAAGTAATATTTATTTTAATATTATTTATTTTTTTAATAGTTATTCTTATTATTTAATCAATAATTTTATGATTATGGTTTGCTTAAAAAACCATTATTATTGTAATTATTATTTATCATTTTAAAATGAAAAACGAAAAAATTGAGAAATAAAATAAAAGTTAGAAATATAATGATAAGTGGACAATATTTTAGAGTAAATCTTGTCTTTATAATAAAATAACAAGGTTAAAATTGACAATCAATTAAATCAAATTATGTAGGTCCACAACTTATGCTTTTCCAGCTTTTAAAAGCTAGTGCTGGGTAGCTTTTAAAAGCAGGCCTAAAATGAAAGTGCTTCTCTCCAAAATCACTTTGAATTTTTTTTACCAGACACAATTTTTGGTAAAAGTTTGTTACAAGTTAGTTACAAAGTGCTTTTGGTTGGAAAAAACAATCTCAAATGGGGCTTGAATTTGTTCGAATAATAACCCTTCTAATCCCCCATTTAACTGCCAATTTCAAGCCAACAACAATGCCATATATCTCAACTAAATAATTAGTTGTCGTTCCTAGCCCAACAGAAATGGCACTTAGGACAGTACAGGCAGAGTCTCTTGCTACCACACCTGCACCCGCTATACCCAGATTTCCCCTTGCCGCTCCATCACAACAAAGAAGAAGTTCCCCTTCCACCGGTGGAGTCCAAAAACACTCTACCACGAACTTGTACTCTTTTATGCCTTACCCTGAAATAATTTAAGATGCGAACGTCTTCACAACAATTTTTCATGTTTCCAGTTAACCTCACCGAGTACTCTTGAATTTGGTGCAGAATTCTTTTATGAAACAACAACCAATTTGGTTTTTTATTCTCAAAAATTCTTTTATTACGTGTGTACCATAGCTTCGACTTGACCACTAAAATGGACAGTAGCCATAATTCTTGTATCATCTGACTTCCTCCCTTGGATGCTTTAAAAGCAATAACCAAATTTGGGTGCGACAACAAATCAAAAACATCAGCAAGCCAAGTCCATGCCTTAGGAGCAAAATTACAACTCCAAAGAATGTGATCAATAGATTCCTCCGTAGAACAACATAACACACATTTTGTTGGCATTTCAATTTTTAAACAAGAGTGTATCTGGTCAGTAGTCGCACAAGCACCTCGAAGAATTTTCCAATTATGAGTCCCAGGAGTTGGATGAATACACTTCTTCCAAATTAAATTCGCACCTTTAAAATCCACAAGACGCGGCCTAATAAGCTCCCTAGCAGACTTAACAGTGAACTAGCCTTTGTAACTGGCATCCATACTCGCATATCTTCCCCCTGAAAAGGATTTGGCAGATCATTTAAATCAACCCCAGCAGCTTCAAGACGTTGTCTATGCTCATCTTCTATTATCAAACACCATCAACCAGCAAATCATTGACACATATTGTTTTGTCTAAGTCATTACACCCAAGAATATTGGCAATACTTCTATCTGTATACCATGCATCAAAGTACAAGGAAGTGGAACGACCATCTCCTATAATAACTTTTATGTTTTTCTCAACCTGATCATAGACAAAATGAATTCCAGGCAAGATGGTAGATTTTACTCCCCTCTGTTTTAATTCACCATTCCTCCCAAAAAACTTAGCCACAAGATATTTAGCCCAAACCTTTTTTGCAGTCCTGATTTGCCACCAAAGTTTCATTAAAAGAGCCCTGTTCATAAAAGACATACTAGTAATACCAAGACCACCTTCTTCATACGAAGTGCAAACTTTGTCATACCCAACTACAAACGACTTACTCGCATTTGAATCTCCCGTCCAAGAAAATTACGAATGGCCCTTTCACATTGCAAAATTAATTTACGAGGCCATTTATAAATTGTCATATTGTGAATGGAATAGCTTGTAATGACCGATTTCACAAGAACAATTCTATCTTGAAAAGAAAGTAAATGTCCCTTCCAACCAGCCAACTAATTTTTTATCTCATCAATAATATTATTGATATGCCTATAATGAACCGTACCTGGTATCACTTGAACACCAAGGTAGCGATACAAACATGCCCAAAAAATCAATAAGGTACCGCAACCTGCTTACAGAACCACCCCTATAGTAAACTTTACTTTTTTGACGACAAACAATCTGACCAGAGTCTCTTTGATAAACACCCAACAAATCCATAAGATTATGCAAGCTCTTCATATTACCCTTACGGAAAAGCTTCGTAATGTTTCTACTAAGGACATCTTCAATCAAAACAAAAATAAAAGGAGAAAGAGGATCTCAATGTCTCACCCCCCTATTTATACTGAAAAAACCTTCCGGACTTCCATTTAGAAGAACCGAGATACGAGCAGACTTAAGCATATTGAGGATCCACGAGTACCAGTTTTATGAAAAACCATACTTTCTAAACACTTCAAGAACAAAAGACCAACTAACAGTGTCAAAAGTATGAGAAATGTCTAGTTTCAAGCCCAAATTCCTTTCTTTTAATATGAAGCTCATTAACCATTTCAGAAGCTAAGCTGATATTCTCATGAATATTACGCCCCTTTATAAAAGCTACATGTTCTTCAGAAACTAATCTATCTAAAACTTTGCCCAAACGAGTAGCAAGAATTTTGGTGAAAATTTTGAAGGAAAAATTACTTAGACCAATCGGCCTAAAATTACGAAGAGTGTTAGCACCATGTACCTTAGCCAGAAAAATCAAAAGGCTATAATTAGCCCCATTAGGAATTCGTTGTAAATTCCAGCAAGCAATAATAGCCTGAATTAGATCCTCATGGATGATGTCCCAACAATGCCGGTAAAAACACCCAGAAAATCCATCCGGACCCGGGGCACTGTCAGCACCCAAATCCCAAACAACAACTTTAATTTCATCTGAGGTAGGAATAACATCCATCGCAGGAGTTAAGCTATCAGGAGTATAATGAATAAATGTTCCTCAATAAGCTCTTCTGGTCCATTAAACTTTTCCTCGTAATAGTGAACGACATGCTCACGCAAAAGAATAGGATCGGTAACAGTGTTACCCAACTATCTACCAATTCTAAATAACATTGTTACTCCTCCTTGAATACTATTATGGAAAAAAGCAGTATTGCTAGCTCCATCAACCAACCAGTTGTTTCTTGCTTTTTTATTAAGCATCGTAGCATGTTTCCTTTTGGTGTCCTGAAGAGTAGACATAGCATCTTTCATAGCATTCAAGTTAGCAATATCGGAAGGGTCCTCATCAGAAATTCTTGTTACAACTTCAAATCTGAGCATATCTTGTTTTAGCCTTGTATTGATATTACCAAAAACAAGGAAAATCCATTCTTTCATTTCAGTCTTTGGTCGCTTAAGTTTGAAAAGAAATATGAAGTCCGGACTGCCAACAACTGGGAGACTCCAATTTTTACTAACCATACATAAGAAATCAGCATAAAGGAACCACATTTTTTGAACACGAAAAGGAGCACGCTAAGGCCTTGGAACAACAAAAGGATAACCAATCAAAGTAGAATGGTCGGAAACTTCCCTAAGAAGAGCTTTACACCGCCAATTCTCAAACTTTGATAACTAAGCAGGATTGATAATATCAGGATCCAATTTACTAATTATCCTACGAGGACCGGACTGGGCATTAGCCTAAGTAAAACTGCAACCAAGTGAATCACAATATCATATAAAATGATCAAAAAAACATTTTACCTCATTTTTTTTGATACAAAACATGTACCGCCGCCTATGCATTTTGTTAAAACTCGTTTTTGTTAACGAGACATCCAATTCAAGTCATTTTTTTTATAAGTCAACATCCAATTCAAGTCAAAAGTAAAAAATGATGGCCTATTAGAAATTTTTTGGTTAATAGAACTGTATTATATAAAATGATCCAAAAAAATATTTTACCTCATTTTTTCGGATACAAAGATTGTGTACCGCCACCTTTGCATTTTGTTAAAAACTCGTTTTCGCTAACGACACATCCAATTCAAGTCATTTTTTTATAAGTCGACATCCAATTCAAGTTAGAAGTAGAGAAATGATGGCGTATTATAAAACTTATAGTCAATAAAACAGTATCATATAAAATGATCCAAAAAATATTTTGCCTCATTTTTGCGGATACAAAGCGTGTACCACCGCCTTTGCATTTTGTTAAAAACTCGTTTTTGCTAATGAAACATCCAATTCAAGTCAAAACCAGAGAAATGATGACTTATTAGAAAACTTATAGTCCATAGAACATTATCCTATAAAATGATCCTAAAAACATTTTGCCTCATTTTTGCGGATACAAAGCGTGTACCTCCGTCTTTGCATTTTGTTAAAAATTCGTTTTTGCTAATGAAACATCCAATTCAAGTCAGAACTAGAGAAATGATGGCTTATTAGAAATCTTATAGTCAATAGAACAATATCATATAAAATGATCAAAAAATATTTTACCTCATTTTTTCGGATGTAAAGCGTGGACGCCTTTGTATTTTGTTAAAAACTCGTTCTTGCTAACGACACATCCAATTCAAGTCTTTTTTTTTTCATAAGTAGAAATCCATATCAAGTTACAACTAGAGAAATGATGGATTAATAGAAAGCTCAAAGTAAATAAAACTGTATTATATAAAATCATCCAAAAAATATTTTGCCTCATTTTTGCGGATGCAAAGTTTGTACCGCCGCCGTTGCATTTTCTTAAAAACTCGTTTTTGCTAACGAAACATCCAATTCAAGTTAGAACTAGAGAAATGATGATGGCTTATTAGAAAACTACAGTATCATATAAAATGATCAAAAAAATATATTTTACCTCATTTTTTAGGATACAAAGCGTTTTCCGCCGCCTTTGCATTTTGTTAAAAACTCGTTTTTGCTAACGAGAAATCCAATTCAAGTCATTTTTTTTGGATAAGTCGACATCCAATTCAAGTCAGAAGTAGAGAAATGATGGCGTATTAGAAAACTTATGGTCAAGGAGTCGATTCATTTAAAACAAATTCATTGTGACTAATAATTAATATTCCCACCTTATTCTTTCTCTACCTTCTTCTTCTCTTTCTTCTTTCCTTTCACTCCCCTTCTAAAAAAAAACCCTAGAGTCTTTACATATTTTTTTCTCAGATTTGGTCCTTTTGGACCGGATCTGAGCAAGGATTTTTTTTCTTCTTCTAGTTTTAGGTAATAGTTTATTGAATAAGATGTTTCTACATCATTTTTTGTGTCTTTTGACATGTTTCTTCGCCATTTTGGGGCGATTTGTTTTCGTCGTTGTGGGGCGAGTTCTTCGATCTTTGATGACTGGTTCGTGGCTTGCTACTCTTGATTCAAAAACATCAACGATTTGATCTACAAGTTTATAGGAAAAATACTCCTTCATTCCACGAGCATCTCTTTTCAAGGAAGAATATAATCAAATCGAATGGTCAGAATTATTTCCGGAATATACCATCATCTCTCCCTTATACATAATCAAAAATTGGGTATCTCTACGGTTTATTGCTCTTTCTCTTCGGGATCTACTTGTACTTATAAAAAAAAAATCGGGATCTACTTGTAGTTGGCATCCTTATTTGTATTAGGGTTTTGATTATCTTGATGTTTTTTTTATGTATTTCGATGTTTTTGTTAATCTTGTAAGCGAACATGTAATCATTATTTTGATTTGGAAAAGAAAAAAAAAACTTATGGTCAATAAAATATATGAAATTATCCAAAAAATATTTTACATCATTTTTTCGGATACAAGCGTGTACCGACGCCTTTGCATTTTGTTAAAAAACTCATTTTTTCTAACGATATGTCTATTTCAATTCTTTTTTTTTTTGATAAGTCGAAATCCAAATCAAGTCACAACTAGAGAAATGGCTAAATAGAATGCTTACAGTCAATAAAACTGTATTATAAAAAGTGATCCAAAAAATATTTTGCCTCATTTGCGGATATAAAGCATGTACCGCCGCCTTGGCATTTTGTCAAAAACTCGTTTTTGCTAATGAGGCATCCAATTCAAGTCATAACTAAAGAAATGATGGCTTATTAGAAAATGTATAGTCAATAGAACAATATCATATAATATGATCCAAAAAATATTTTGCCTCATTTTTGCGGATACAAAGCGTGTACACTGCCTTTGCATTTTGTTAAAAACTCATTTTTTGCTAATGAAACATCCAATTCAAGTCAATACTATAGAAATGATGGCTTATTAGAAAACTTATAATCCATAGAACATTATCTTATAAAAATAATCCAAAAAATATTTTGCCTTATTTTTGCGGATACAAAGCGTGTACTGCCGTCTTTGCATTTTGTTAAAAACTCGTTTTTGCTAACGAAACATCCAATTCAAGTCATAACTAGAGAAATGAAGGCTTATTAGAAATCGTATAGTCAATAGAACAGTATCATATAAAATGATCAAAAAAATATTTTACCTCATTTTTCGGACACAAAGTGTGTACCGCCGCCTTTGCATATTGTTAAAAACTCGTTTTTGCTAACCAGACATCCAATTCAAGCCATTTTTTTTATAAGTCGATATCTTATTCAAGTCAAAACTAGAGAAATGATGGCTTAATGGAAAGCTCAAAGTCAATAAAACTGTATTATATAAAATTATCCAAAAGCCTCATTTTTGAGGATACAAAGCGTGTACCACCTCATTTTGTTAAATACTTGTTTTTGCTAACGAAACATCCAATTCAAAGTCAGAACTAGAGAAATTATGGCCTATTAGAAACTTATAGTCAATAGAACATTATCATATAAAATGATCCAAAAAATATTTTGCCTCATTTTTTCGGATACAAGCGTGTACCGCGGCCTTTGCATTTTGTTAAAAACTCGTTTTTGCAGATTCTGCTGATAAGACATGGAAACCCAAGATTTTTCTTTAGTGAGACCATATGGATCATTTGTTGGATAATCAAACCACATAAATCAATCTCTTCTCCAGAAATAAGAAAACAAATCATCTCAGCAAGGGTCCTACTCCAGAGATTCTTATCAAGCGTGCTGTGAATCAAGTTTGCAACAATCAATTTGCTAAACACTTTCAGATGAAAGCTTATGTTGTCAATTTGCTAAACACTTTTAGATGAAAGCTTATGTTGTCAACAGACAACTTGCTGTCAGACCAAGATTCATTCCTATTTAGCAACATTCAGACAACTGTCTTTGAGATGGTCTGAGATGATCAGGTTGAGGAATGGCAAAAGTGCAATTAAGAGATAAGTTTAACAAGTATGCAATCACACTTCGATTACCTCAAACGTTACTCCACCAACAATTGTTTAGAAATAACAGTTAGTCTTGTTGGCTGCATGCAAGTTAGCATAAAACTGGCAAGTCATCTCAAGATATGACGAAACAAGACCATCATGAACATAACCCCATTCATACTGAATCATGAACTGGTAAAGCTCTGGTTCTTGAACAGTTCGGTCATAAAATCTTTCCGTAATAAAATTGCCTTTAAGAAATTTGACATATTTGTTCCTGGCAAACATACTAACAAATCTAATTTGGAGGGCCGGATCATAATGGGGTTAGTGAATGTCTATATCAACATCATCATCATCAAATTTATCATCACTATCAATGGTTCTTCTACTTGAACTTGCACCACTATTATACCTTCTTCTAGACATGCTGATAGAGAGAAAGACAAATAAACAATAAAAGTTGTTCGGAAATTTACTTGGGTACCCGAACTGTTGGTAATGGTGAAGCTCTGAAACGGTGATTAAAATGAAACCGTTGTTGACCCATAGTGCAAAAACTTCTCCTGATTTCAATGGAACAATCAAAACACAAAGTGGTTAAGAAACGAGAGAGAGGTAGACGATGGTAGTCGGACCTTAGGTTTTTCACTTTTGTTCTCGAACAGTTGAGAAGAAAAGGTGAAAAGAACAAGAAGATTTATTTTTATTTTTATGTGAAGATTGAATAGTACACAAGCTGGATAACCATGTTCCAGAACTGGGTTCTTACACGTTTGCAGATAAAGCCTTAATTGTTTTGGCTATTTGTATCCTGTTAAGAATTTTAGCTCAATAAAATAATCCAAAGGATATTTTAGAGCACAAAAATATTGACCACCACAAACTAAGATACAATCAATATGTGCTTAAGAAGGATAAAAAAAAAATTATGGACCAAAGCTCAACACAACAATATTTGCACAACATAACTCAAAGAAAGAACTTCTTTCCAACTACTTTTGCATTCAACTAAATTGAGAAACACCCAGATGTCTGTTTTTACAAGTTTTATAAAAGACTTTGAAAAACACACACAGATTTGTGTCCCTGATGTCTTGTTTCAAAACTTATTAAAAACAGTGTCTGCAGATAACGTTTAGCACTATGTAGGGCAATTCTCTTACACCTCGTTTGGTTGGAAGAATTGGATTCCCAGGAATCCAATTATGGGGTAATCCAATTCCTGGAATTGAATTCCAGGGAATAGAATTGAAATCCAAAAACTTAGCGTTTGGTTGAGGTAATCCAATTACTTTCGTTTTTACCTTGGAATCCAATTCCATCGCACTACTAGACTAATGCAATGGAAATTTATTATTTTTGAGGAAATTGGATTCCTAGGAATCAAAATTCTCAATTACATAGAGTTGATTTGGGTTGTTTGGTTCAAGGAATCGGTCACATTCCCCAAGAATTGGATTACCAAGAATCCAATTCCTTGAACCAAACATGTTGTTAGTGAAAAGAGACATCCTAACGTTTTCTCTAAAAAAAAGTAATGCAATTATCTTGACAAGGTGTATCAGGGTTTGACCAATGAATTGAATCATGTTTCATGATGGAGCATTTTTGATGAGGCTTGCACTCCTTTTGTAACACATCCAGTTTAAAACTCTTTGTGTTGCACGAAAAATGAGCATTGCCCTCATTTATCAATAAATCAATGTTAACCTCAACATGAACATTATTCATCATGACTTGATTTACAGGGGGTTAGTCAAATAAGATTTTGAATGACTTCTGGGGAGTTTGCAAATTTACTGCTAGTCCATAGAGATTTTTGGAGAGTCTCTTAATGTCTCTTGTTATTGGTTAGAGACTTTTTTCAAGTCATTTAAATTCTCTGAAACTCCATGTTATTGGATTAGGATTTCATAAGAGTTACTCCAACGCTCCTGTTATTCGAAGGAGAATTGAAAGTCATTGATTTGTTGTTTCCAGAGATTTGGAGAGACTTTTTCTTAAAAATAGGCATGGAAGAAATCTCCCCTCAAGAGGTGATATTTCGGGAGACTTGGAAATTTTGAGATTTTTTGATTTTGGGAGTGAACCATTTTTCTCTCTCCTTGTGCAGTAATACACTCAAGAAAAAATGTGGAATAAAGTGATTTTTTAAATTGGACAATATATATTTTAAAATCGGCTATGTGAGTCTTTGTGATATATATCGATTTTAAAACATATATTTTAAAAGTTATGATTTTTTTCTCCGCATAGAAAATAAAATGTGGGACGACTGGAATAAAATGAATGAAAATTTATGCATAGGACAGCAGTGAGATTTATTTTGACAATGGACATCATTAGGTGGTCATGGTACTTTTATTATTACTGTAACGTGAATAATAAAAAAATCGGTAATGTTGAGAATTAATCAGCGGATATTATACAATTTTGTCGCTACAAATCACATAAACTTTCTATAAGTCTCATTTTTTTGTCCCTACAAATCTCATTTTTGTCTCTTCAAGTCACAAAGACTCTCTAAAATTCTCTCAGAGAATCTCTAGAAGTCACTCAAATTAAAAATCTATGAAAGTCCATAGAAATCTTGTTTGACTACCCCCTTGTTAGTCTATCAAGAGAATCTTGTTCTTTCTGGAGAAATATCTCAACATCAAGAGAAAGATTCTCAAGTTATTTTTCAAGCCCTGAAAACACTTCAAGGGATTTTAAACCTGAAGGAGGTCGAGAAAGAATATCTTCTACAGATTTAATCAAATCGGTCATGGAAGAAAATTCTGAATCCCCTGGATCTGGTGGTACATTTATTGAGATAAAACTTCTGTCCATATAGTCAGATTGCTACAAACACAGACTTATGAGGTCTTAGCGTGTTTGCCTGCTCTGATACCAATTGAAAACACGGGGGTACAACAACCACACCCAACTATTTCGTTCGGCAATATGTATGGACTAAACTCCAATATAATTCTGAGAGCACCAAGTTACAAAGTCTCAATCAGGATATATATTAAAGAGCTTTATCTCTTTCTCAACTCAATCGGTAAATCAAACAGATAGAAATTTGTGAACATGATTGTTATGAGAATAACTCGGATGGTACCAAAGACCAATAACAGAGTGTCAATCAAGTCCCATCCAACAAACAAGGTCGGATTTATCAACTATGATTGAACTACGCACAACCTATGATATTTCAATTATATAACGAAAATATAATGCGGGAAAAAAATAACACAGACACCAAATTTTTTGTTAACGAGGAAACCGAAAATGCAGAAAAACCCCGGGACCTAGTTCAGACTTGAACACCACACTGTATTAAGCCGCTACAGACTCAACTTCGGACTGGAATGTAGTTGAGACCTAACCAAGTCTCACACCGATTAAGGTACAGTCGCGTTCCTTACGCCTCTTGAATCTCGTAGGACTCTGCGCACTTGATTCCCCTAGCTGATCTCACCCACAACTAAGAGTTGCTACGACCCAAAGTCGAAGACTTATAAACAAATCTGTCTCCCACAGATAAGTTTATTCTGGTTGTTGTTTCCGTCTTAAGATAAATATCAAGGTGAACAGGAAATTCAACTAATAATCCGGTCTTATACTCCCGAAGAGCAGCCTAGAAATATTAGTCACCTCACAATAACCTAACTGATTAACAGAAGAAGTTATTGCGGGATCACAAGAGTCCAAGACGAATAAACTGTTGTGATTACTTTTTATATCTTACCTATCAGAGATAAATCTCGAGAAAATCTTAGAGAAGATTAAACTCAATACGATAGAAAAAGTAAGATCAGGATACGCAACCACAGAGAAAATACTTGGACCTGGCTTCACGAATCCCAAATGAAGTCTTCAAGTCGTTAACCCTAATGATGGTTTTTAGAAGAACTGTAAACCTGTGATAACCATGGATTAACAATAATAGTCTAGTCGGTCCTACTATAGCCAACCATAGTTTCACTATATGTATACAGTCCACATAGACATCAAAACGGTTATAGACAGTAAATTGTTGAAAACAAAACTGTCACTTTTATTAAAACGGGTACTGAATTAAAATGTATCCCACAAATCAATTCAATTCTTGGAAAAGAAAGAATATTTCAAATAATACTGAAAATAAATCTCAAATTCGGTACCAAGTACCGGTGTCTCTCTGTGAAAACCTTATTACAAGGAAATAAGGTAAAGAAATGCTAATATAACTGATGCGAGGAAGGAATCCTACTTCCTCAAATGGCTGCAACAACTACTCGAGAAACTCCCGACTAAATCACTTATTCAGCTTGTCACCTGAAGGTGGAAAATTCAACACAAGGTCAGAGCCTTAGAAAAATGCAAGTTAACTCTTAAACCATCAGTTCAACTATGGAGTATAAAAAGCTTACAAGTATCACAAGAAGTTAACCATCTCAACTGCGAAACAATATCATACACTAAGCTCAGTAATACACAAACTCTCATTACCACAAAAATTTCTTTGTAAACATACATATGAGACAAACATACAATGGCCACTGCCCACCGCATCACATAAACTGTTTAATACACAGTTGCGACCCTGATCTCGGCACAAGATAGCTTAGCTTACCTATAATCACTGCCCACCGGACCAACGATCTACAAGTAATACATAGACATGGCCCTGATCTCGGATGATAACACAACAATATCTTCATGCACCCTTTGCCCACCGCGAAACACCTTCCATTTATAAAAACAAGTATAAGAGAAGTATCCCTGATCTCGGCAACGCAATAGTAACCAGTGTCGACATAGCTAGACAATCATATACACAATACAAGGTATATAGCAAAGAAGCCCACAAGCAGACAGAACTTAACATCACAGGGTAAAAGTGTAGTTATACTTGCCTGATCTACATGAAATTTAAACTGGAGACTCATAGGGACCTAGTCTACAACATACTAAATTTTCCGTAGGTTCTAACGGATTTCCATAATAAGGTATTCATCGGACCTGGTTTTACAGGGTTTACTGCAGACACAACCATAACAAGTAGGGGCTTTAGCGTACCTAATGGTGTCCAAACTTTGTGAACTTTCTACAGCACGATAACAATAGTAAGTAGAATATGTGTATAAAAAATTAGAAAAATCCAACTGTTACATAAGTCAGGGCAAGAGTTCAAGCAGTACTACCAGTTTCAGAATTCTGCAAAAACGCAGTTAGAAGATACAATCGATTCGGAGCTTTACCAGTTTCCGATAGCCTTCAAAATTTTGCTGAACATACATGAGATATTAGAACACGACATATCCAAAATCCATCCCTAACCAACGGTTAAAAATTTGTTTACAGTCTAATCGATTCCTGTTATGTTTCTGCAAAATAAGGTTTCATGGTATGATGTTTTATGATTTACCCTAAGAACAACTATGAACAATCATGATAATTGGAAAGCTCAAATAACCACATTAAGTTGATAGAGCAAGAATCAACTTGCTTTCACAAAGAGAACGAAACCAGCAGTAACCAATCGAGAAGAGATATCAACGAGCAAACAAAAACGAATTAGTTGCAACCCTAGTTCTCTTTTCACCTAGTTGTTCCCTTTCTCAAATCCTCATATCCCTGAGGTGTTTTGCGAAACTAGGTTATACCCTTTTCTTAAAAACCTACTTGGCATCTTATAAGTAGAAATTGACGTTTAGTCCCAAAGTTAGTGGGTTTTGGATGCTTTATAGTCCACTCATCTGACGCCTAGTACTCTCTAGTCCAAATAAACCCTGCTTGCTACAATTTAGTCCAAAAGCAAGACGAGTCCCGATTTTCCGAATTTTCAATATACCCTAATTACCCTTGAACCGATTATATATATATACAACGTGTTTTGAAATCGAATTTTTTGGATCTCAAACATGAATTAAAAACAGGGAGCAGGTCAGAGATGAATTTTGGGAGGCGATTTAACAGTTTGAGAGAGGATTTAATCGTTTCTTCATCATAATTCAACTTCAGGTTACTTTGAAAGTCTTCTGAAATCGATTTATTTGATCTCAGATTTGAATTCATGATAGATTGAGAGATAAATCGATCCAGATATAGATTTTGGAGGTGATTTGTTTGTATCCGCAAAAATGAGGCAAAATATTTTTTTGATCATTTTATAAGATATTGTTCCATTGATTGTAAGCTTTGTAACAAGCCATCATTCCTATAGTTCTGAATTGAATTGATGGTCCAATTATCAAAATCGAGTTTTTCACAAAATACAAAGGCGGCGGTACACGGTTTGTATCCGCAAAAATGAGGAAAATATATTTTGGATCATTTTATAAGATATTGTTCCATTGATTGTAAGTTTTGTAACAAGCCATCATTTCTCAAGTTCTGACTTGAATTGATGGTCTCATTATCAAAATTGAGTATTTCACAAAATAAAAAGGCGGTGGTATACGGTTTGTATCCGCAAAAATGAGGAAAAATATATTTTGGATCATTTTATAAGATATTGTTCCATTGATTGTAAGCTTTGTAACAAGCCATCATTTCTTTAGTTCTGACTTGAATTGATGGTCTCATTATAAAAATAAAGTTTTTCACAAAATACAAAGGCAGCAGTACACGGTTTGTATCCGCAAAAATGAGGCAAAATATTTTTTGGATCATTTTATAAGATATTGTTCCATTGATTGTAAGCTTTGTAACAAGCCATCATTTCTCTAGTTCTGACTTGAATTGATGGTCTAATTATCAAAATTGAGTTTTCCACAAAATACAAAGGCGGCGGTACACGGTTTATATCCAGAAAATGAGGCAAAATATATTTTGGATCATTTTATATGATATTGTTCAATTGATTGTAAGCTTTGTAACAAGCCATCATTTCTCTAGTTCTAACTTGAATTGATGGTCTCATTATATAAATAAAGTTTTTCACAAAATAAAAAGGCGGCGGTACACGGTTTGAATCCGCAAAAATGAGGTAAAATTTTTTTGGATCATTTTATAAGATATTGTTCCATTGATTGTAAGCTTTGTAACAAGCCATCATTTCTCTAGTTCTGACTTGAATTGATGGTCTCATTATCAAAATCGAGTTTTTCACAAAATACAAAGGCGGCGGTACATGGTTTGTATCCGGAAAATGAGGAAAAATATATTTTTGGATCATTTTATATGATATTGTTCAATTGATTGTAAGCTTTGTAACAAGCAATCATTTCTCTAGTTCTGACTTGAATTGATGGTCTCATTATCAAAATAAAGTTTTTCACAAAATACAAAGGCGGCGGTACACGGTTTGTATCCGCAAAAATGACGCAAAATATTTTTTGGATCATTTTATAAGATATTGTTCCTTTGATTGTAAGCTTTGTAACAAGCCATCATTTCTCTAGATCTGAATTGATTTGATGGTCCCATTAACAAAATCGAGTTTTTCAAAAAATACAAAGGCGGCGGTATACGGTTTGTATCCGCAAAAATGAGACAAATTTTTTTTGGATTATTTTATCAGATATTGTTCCATTGATTGTAAGCTTTGTAACAAGCCATCATTTCTCTAGTTCAGACTTGAATTGATGGTCTCATTATAAAAATAAAGGTTTTCACAAAATACAAAGGCAGCAGTACAGGGTTTGTATCCTCAAAAATGAGGCAAAATATTTTTTTGATCATTTTATAAGATATAGTTCCATTGATTGTAAGCTTTGTAACAAGCGATCATTTCTCTAGTTCTTACTTGAATTGATGATCTCCTTATCAAAATCGAGTTTTTTCACAAAATACAAAGGCGTCGGTACACGGTTTGTATCCGGAAAATGAAGCAAAATATATTTTGGATCATTTTATATGATATTGTTCCATTGATTGTAAGCTTTGTAACAAGCCATCATTTCTCTAGTTCTTGCTTGAATTGATAGTCTCATTATCAAAATAAAGTTTTTCACAAAATACAAAGGCGGCAGTACACGGTTTTTATCCGCAAAAATGAGGCAAAATAATTTTTGGATCATTTTATAAGATATTGTTCCATTGATTGTAAGCTTTGTAACAAGCCATCATTTCTCTAGTTCTGACTTGAATTGATGGTCTCATTATCAAAATCGAGTTTTTCACAAAATACAAAGGCGGCGGTACACGGTTTGTATCCGAAAAATGAGGCAAAATATTTTTTTGATCATTTTATATGATATTGTTCCATTGATTGTAAGCTTTGTAACAAGCCATCATTTCTCTAGTTCTGACTTGAATTGATGGTCTAATTATCAAAATTGAGTTTTCCACAAAATACAAAGGCGGCGGTACACGGTTTATATCCAGAAAATGAGGCAAAATATATTTTGGATCATTTTATATGATATTGTTC
>JAJJMB010003901.1:0-12102 GCA_023531105.1 Papaver atlanticum
TATGTCTATTCTTTATTCGGTTTTTGTTCCGTCTTTTGATAAATCAAAGTGAACATGAACCAATTGATAATCCGGTTTTATACTCCCGAAGAGCATCCTAGAAATATCAATCACCTCATAATAACCCAACTGATTAACAGAAAAATTTATTGCGGAATCACAAGAGTCTGGGACGAAGAACTATTGTGATTACTTTTTATATCTTACCTATCGGAGATAAATCTCGAGTAAATCTTAAAGAAGATAAAACTCAATACGATAGAACAAGTAAGATCAGAATACACGCAACTATAGAGAAAATAGCTGGATTTGGCTTCACGAATCCTAAATAAAGTCTTCAAGTCGTTAACCTAATATGGTTTTATAAAAACCTAGGTTAAAGGAGAATCGACTCTAGTTTTCAAGTAGGACACAGGAAAGTGACGGGATTAGGTTTTCCAGTTGCTAGAGTTCTCCCTCATATAACCTTTCAAATCAGGGTTGCTTACAATCAAAGCTAAGATATCTTAGTAATTAACAAAGCATTTAATATTCACCGTTAGATGAAATCCTGATTTAAGAGTTAAGCTAAGTCTGCTTGAAAATTAAGCAATTAATCTCCACCGTTAGATGGTCTTAGCTTGTTACACACAAATGAAATATGCTTATATTTAGATATGGGTAACCGTACCTAAACATGTATATTGAGTTGGCTCAATAACAGTTAACCGAAGTTATCCATATGAACACTTTTGTCTTAAATATTAATCTAACACTTCTAGACCTAATATGATAATCAATCAATCCTGAAAGATAATCAAATGAATCTAATTGTGTTTCACATAGAGTTGTTCAATTTTTCACTATGTCTTAGATATATATATGAACAAACTGAAACAAAATCGGATTGATTCGTAATCGTACAAAGTACTTATACAAGAATCAATTCATGAACATTAAGCCACGATTCGCAAAGATTGCATTCCTTAATTCATAAACGTTTTAGTTCATGAGTATGAGAATCATATATAACCAATTTTGGAACTTAACCATTGTGTTCGCAAACTAAGTATGCTAACAGCAGCTCCAGACCTTGGCCTAGTCAAGCCGTTCGCAAACCCGGTTAGCGAAAAACTGTCCCGGACCCAACTCAGGTAAACCCGTTCTCATACTGGGTACGCAAACAAGAGTTCCGTACCTTCTCAGGTAAATCCGTTCGCATACTAGGTACGCAAACAAGAGTTCTAGACCTGAATAGTTACAAAACAGTTCGCATACTAGGTATGCATACCGTGTTGCATCCAGACATGGGTAATTGTTCTAAACTCTCATTTCAATCATTGAAACATCCTTAGAAGACGAAAATGGTAATCTCACACATATTATTAGCTTCAAGTAATTTTCAAGTGATCGAATGATCAATACGAAACTTCCCAAGTTAACATCAAATGACTGTCTCACACAAATCATGTAAGATGTTCTAGGTAATTTTCACATGATCATCTTTAGACTTAATATTTAGTTTCCAACAAATAAATTGTTTCCAACTAAACTCGTCAAGAATATGATGAACATAGCTAAAGCAAAAAGCTTCCAACACATATTTCGAGAAATAGATAAGAGAGATAAACTCATCTCGAAATATTAAATGTGTATAATATAAAAGTCTATATAACTATGCGACTTAGTCTCATTAGAAGATAGAATAGAATAGACTTCTAAGTGATAGATAAGATTTAGTCTCCATATACCTTTTGTTGATGAAGTTCCTCCAAGCTCCTTGGTAGATCTTCGTCTTCAATTGGTGAACACCGTGAAGTCTAAGGCTTAACTACACATTATATCCTAATCCGAGATATAGCTATTAGTAGACTAGAAATCAAGTATATAGTTTTGATCAACTAAACTTGATAAACAAGCTTGTCGAACTCGGTCGAACTTTCAAGCGTTGTTATCTCAAGCTTGTTTGTCAAGTTTAGTTGCCAAAACTATAAGTCTTGATTTCTAGTCTACTTATAGCTAAGTATCGGATTAGGATAGAAAGTGTAGTTAAGCTTTAGACTTCACAGCATTCATCGATTGAAGACGAAGAACTACTAAGAGGAGCTTGTGGAACTTCATCAACAAAAGGTATGTGGAGACTTGAACTCATTTATCACTCAAAAGTCTACCTACTCTATCTCCTATTTGAGACAAAAGTCGTATAGCTATATAGACTTTGGTTATACACATTTGATATTTCGAGCTAAGTTTAACTCGCTTACATATTTCTCGAAATATGTGTTGGTAAGCTTTCGCTTTAACCAAGTTAATCTTATATTCTTGTCGAAAGTCAAAAGATGATCATGTGAAAATCACCTTGTAACATCTTACATGATTTGTGTGAGACAGTCATTTGATGTAGACTCGAAATGTTTCTTATTGATCTTATCGATCACTTGAAAATTGCTTTGAAGCTAATAGTTTGTATGAGACAACTATTGTCGTCTTCTAAGAATGTTTCAATGATTGAAATGGGAGTTTAGAACGATTAACCATGATTGGATATAGCACATTATGCATACTAGTATGCTAACTGTTGCAAGTTATTCCAAGTCCGGGAACCATAGTATGCATACCCGTATGTGTACTGGTTGGTTAGGTCAAAGTCTGGGACCTTAGTATGCATACCCGTATGCGTACCGGCGTAAGTTCAAGTCCGGGAAATCAACTGAATTTGGTGGTATGCGTACCCGTTCGCATACTGGCGAACCCAAACTAAGTCCGGCCACTTAGGTATGCGTACCCGTTTGCATACTTGAGTAGGTTATGTTCTAAAATCGGTTTGTTCATGAACTAATACATTTATAAATTAAGGAATGTAATCTTTTGCAAACCGTGGATATGATGTTCATGAATTGATTCGAGTGAATCAAAATCGATTTTGCTTCAATTGTGTCTTGTATACTTCTATGAGAATATAAACAATTGAATTACTCCATAACTAGTTTTATTTGAGTCATTTGAACTAGTTATGTTAAGATGAACAAGGTTGATATGAAAGTTCATATGGCTAATTTCGGTTAACTATTGTTGAGCCAACAAGGTGTACCTGTTTAGGTACGGTTACCCATATCTAAATGAAGTCACTTTTCATTTGTGTATAACAAGCTAAATTCGATCTAACGGTTGGAAGATATTAGCTTGAGTCTAATCAGGTTTTCATCTAACGGTGAATATTGAATGCTTTGTTACCAAGGTAACATTGATTGCAAACCCTGGTTTGAAGACTATATAAGGGAGAACTCTAGCAACATGGGAAACCTAATCTCACACCTCTTGTGTGATACTAGTTGCGACTAGAGTCGATTCTCCTTTAAACCTAGGTTTTTCTAAAACCATTATAGGTTAACGACTTAAAGACTTCATTAGGATTGTGAAGCCAGACCCAACTATTTTCTCTGTAGTTGCGTGTTCTGATCTTGCTGTATTATATCGTATTGAGTACTATCTTCTCTAAGATTTGCTCGAGATTTAATCTCTGATAGGCAAGATAAAAAGTAGTCACAAACATCTTCGTCTCATCGTTTGTGATTCCACAATATCTTGTTTCGCTACCATACGATTAAGATTATTGTGAGGTGATTGATATTACTAGGTTGTTGATGTTATTTTGAAGTTGTAGTAAAAATGATTCGAACTCTAAGACTTGTGAAGATTCGAGTTTTTAAATTTAATAAAAATTATATACAAAAATATTAACAAAGTGGGCGAGAGGTACTAGGGCTTAGGATTCCACCAAATTCATTTCTTAAGGTTCAAATAATAATTCTTTTAACAATTATAACTCAATAAAGATATAAAATAAAGTGACTCTTATTTTTGCCAAGGTAGATTCTCAAACTATTAGAAGTAAATGTTAAGCATGGGACATCATATCACCTAAGCTAAACATGGCCCATCTAATCAAATGAAAACTAATTAATTCAAATCATAATTTCAATTAAAATTAGTGCAAAAGTCATGAAAAGAATTAAAAATAATTACCCAAGTGTGAAATAAGGCTTCTTCCATCGCCCCAGTATTGGGGTTTAGCTCCTCATATTATAGACACTTTCAAAAGATTTTTTATTTGCTCAATAAGTGTTTACAATGGTGAAAATGGAGAAAATAGTGAATAACAGGATTTTGTGACGCATGCAAATCGTCGCAAATGAACGATAGAAAGAAAGTGCTGCAGTCACTATTCCGATAGAAAGAAACTGTCGAGTAAATGCGATAGTTTTCAACGACTTTCTTTGACGGGTCTTTGTTCTTCGTGTTCTTGATGTTCATCATCAGCAGCAGAACCCGAGTTTCTGCAACTCATGATTTCTCGCTCCTGAGCTCTCCCCCGCTCCCCAAACTCTCGACACCCCTTCTATATGACCTGGGTAATCTATTTATACCCGAAAGATGCATCGAATCTCCTCCATAACTTCAAAAAATCTTCTCTTTATTATTTTTATTCTTACGGCAATAATTTCATGTTTTAGCTTCTCCACGCGTTTGCAGCTGGATTAATCTCAAAATATAACTTA
Organism: Papaver atlanticum; assembly: GCA_023531105.1. NCBI lineage: Eukaryota > Viridiplantae > Streptophyta > Magnoliopsida > Ranunculales > Papaveraceae > Papaver > Papaver atlanticum. The sequence continues at coordinate 4,539 of JAJJMB010003901.1, forward strand.
TTTACGCTCCAAACTGTTGCTCTAGTCATCATACACATTCAGAACACGTTCAAATTCTCCAAAATTCATGCAATCCCGTGAAATATTTCTCTCATGCACGTGCTGCCCTGTTTTGCTCCATGACACGATTCAGCCAATTCTTATCCAAACGAACACCCATACCAGCTTTCTATAGTCATATCACGTCTACCCACTAAGTTTCAGGGATTGAATCTCACTAAATCACGTCCAAACATCCGATCGAAATTCTGCAAGAGAAGAAATGGTTTTCCCGCCAAAAATTATTTTTTGAATTTGGGAAGAAGATATCCTCCCTCTAATCCTGCACGGGTGTCCCTTTAGCACATGTCTTATGGGGTGCAAATCACCACTTTTCGAGCCAATTTTGCTGCAAGAGCTTATTCCCTAGAAAAAACTTAAAACAACTTTATTAGAAATAAAATGAGTCCTAGATAATGTAGTTATGGGTGAAAATGCGTCACACTTACGTGCTTATCAGTTGTTCTTCGGGAATATAAGTCGGGTGTATCAATTGGTTCCTGTTCACCTTAATTTATCAAAAGACGGAACAAAACTTATAAGTATTTGTGTGGGAGATAGATTTATCTATTCAATACACTTTTCTGTGTGAGACAGATTGGTTTATCAAGTCTTCGACTTTGGGTCGTAGCAACTCTTAGTTGTGGGTGAGATCAGCTAAGGGAATCAAGTACGTAGAGTCCTGCTGGGATTCAGAGGCGTAAGAAACGCGATTGTATCTTGATCAGTGTGAGATTGGTTAGGGCTCAACTACATTCCAGTGTGAAGTTAACTTGGAGTAGGCTAGTGTCTGTAGCGGCTTAATAGAATGTGGTGTTCAAATATGGACTAGGTCCCGGGGGTTTTATGCATTTGCGGTTTCCTCGTTAACAAAATTTCTGGTGTCTGTGTTATTTCTTTTACGCATTATATTTGTTTATATAATTGAAATATCACAGGTTGTGCGTAGTTCAATCAATTAGATAATTCAACCTTTGGTTGTTGATATAAATTGATTGACACTTGAACATTGGTCTTTGGTACCGTTCAAGTTGCTTCTCATAATAATCAGGCTCATTGATTCTATCTGTTTGATTTTCTGATTACATTGAGAAACTGAGATACAACTCTTGGATATATTTCCATTGATTGAGTCTGACTGTCTAGTTGATTCTCTTGGAATTATATTGGAGTTTGTCCATACAGATTGCCTAAACGAAATATTGGGTGAGGTTGTTAGACCCCCGCTTTTTCAAGTTTATTCTATCTTTTATCAATATTTGCATAAAGACGTAATAGACTTAAATTTTGAGCATTCATCTCATAAACAATTGCAATATAAAATCAAAAGATTAAATACTGCAAAAATCATCTTCCAAATAACTTATAATTTAAATAAATAAATCTATAAATATTTACAAGATGAAAATCGTTGAAATAGCTATGTGTAATCATAATATTTGCTATTCCAAACCCTAGTTATCCTTCTTAAAACATAAGAATAAATTCTCATAAGAAGTTTCTTAGACATAATAAAATCAAAAGATAAAGAAGTTAATCATCATCGGAATCCATCCAAGAGGCTTGAACTTTATCCATCTCTTCCTTGATTTCGGGAAATTTTATAGCAATCACACACAATTGTTCTTGCACACATTTTACCTTGGAATTGACCTTACACACACCCTTATGAATTTGTTGAAGAAGACTCAAGGTGGTACGATCACAAGAACCGTCAAGTGTATCATATCTTTGTATTTTTTAGAAGTTCGTCTTCATACGTTTGAAAATACTTGGACGAACTAGTTGGAAGTTCCAATAGAGTTGCCAATGGGAGTAATGGAATGTGCACTACAAATTTGCCCAATTAAGCATGGAAAGCCCAACTTCTTGTTGTGTGACGCCATCGAGACCATTTGAAGAATGATAAATCCACAAATATCAAGACCTTGAACACCCATTTCAAGGAAATAGACCAACTCTGCAAATTCATGACTCCAACGAGAGTTCTCAATCGTGGAAGGACAAAGATTCGAAATGCCAAGTTTTTCGAAGATCCTCAAAGCAATACTAAGATCTTGGGTAGGAAATTTCCCTTCTATCCAATAAAACTTCTTGCGACAAAAACCAAAAGAAATGGCTTCATAAGATGGTCTTTCTCCTTTTGGTCTAGGTATAAAAAAATTACCCAAAGGGATTTTGGTAATCTTTGGAATCAACTCTCTATCAACTAGAATATTTTTCCTATTTATCATAGTTTTTAATTTCAAGTTATCAAGATTAACATCATGGATGTTAGCATAAAAGATTCTTGTGAGAGTGTCAAAGCCTTCACCAAGACCATTGAAGATGTTACCAAGATTATATTTCTCAAAACACACCAAGTCTTCTTTATGACCACTTTCCTTTACCAAATCTCTTCTCTAGTATGAACCTACTAGAACAAATCTTTTCAAAGGTCTTACTACTAGAATTATTGATGAATATAATTCTAATAGAGTCTTGGTCTCTTGGAACAATCTTACTTGAGAGAGAGGATGAAACAAAATCCTTAGAAGTTTTCCATGATATCTTATCATCACCATTGGACCTTTCCATTATAGCAATCAATAGAAGATTGAGAGAAGAAGAACAAGATAAGAAACTTACTTGATGAGCTTCCTTAAGAGATTGCTTCCTTCACCTTTTCTAGACCTCCAAATAGGATTTAATGGAGATGGTACGCGAACCTTAGAAAATTCCCTGTTCACGTACGCGGACAAAGAGATGAAGAAGAAAGGTACGCGAACGTTGACCTTAATAACCCCTTTAGTGGGTTTGGACCTGAGCAGGAGCCGTGGCCTGATGTAAATTTTAGTTGTAGTAAAAAGAGGGATTCGATTCTCGAACTTGTGAGGATAACTTTAGACTTAAATTCAAAACTAAATAGAAAAATCACTAAAAATTATAGCAAATACTGACAAAGTTGATATCAATATTAAAAGAACACTGAGGCTGAGATTCCACTATTTTCCAAGTTCAAAGTGATTTAATCTAGTATTTATATTCATGCAATTTTCTCGTTCAATTTGATTCTAAACTATTGCAACATGTTGATTTTCAAAATAACAAGTGTAAATCCGAAGCATAAAACATCAAAAACCTAGGTCCAAGAATGCTCTATCAAAAGAAATAACAATTGCTCAATAAAAATCACTCAAACAATTTTCAATCAAGGCAAATAATCATAAAATAATTGCAATAAAATAAATAAAATAGAATATACCACTTTTTGTTGGAAAAATAGCTTCCTCTATCGCCTCAGGAATGGGGTTTAGCTCCTCATATTAATCATAATCTCAAAATACATGTTTATGGCTCAAATGTTGATTAAAAGGGAGAAAAGTGTTAAAACAGCAGATTCTGTAGTTGTTGAAGGTCTAAAACAGACGTCTGAATCGTTGCTGAAGGGCTTCGGTGACTGCAGGATGATGCGACCGTACCTCGTTGTCACTGAAAATAAGTCTGCCTCTGCGACAGACTCTGTGGGTCTTATGTTCTTCGTCTTCTTCTCCTGCAAGTTGATTTTTTTGGCTCTGTGGTGTTCTAAACTTCCCCTAAAATCTTCGTACCCCTTCCTTGGCCTCTAACCAACTCTTTTATACATAACAGGGCAATTAAAATCCCGAGAATCTCTATCTTTTCTTCGAAGGAAAGCTACGGACTTTTTTTTTTTTCTTTTTACGAGTCTAGGATATTTTGTTCCTTTTTTTTATCTCCCTGTACGCGTCAAATGAGTTGTCAACATACCACCAGAACACAATCAAATCCCTAACATAGTTAAACTCTCCAAACATCACCGTAAACTTCCAAAAATAGCCGATAATATTTCTTCTCCCCTGTTTTCTTTAAACGAAGAATCTGTCCCAATTTAATCGAAACTTTTGGACCTACCAACCCTGTTAAGTCCAAACAGGCCCAAAGCAAAAGATTTCCGAGCTTGAATCTCGATAAAACACTTCCAAAATCTGCCCAAAAGTTTACGCAGGTGAAAGCTTATTTTCCCGCCAAAACTCAATTCTTCAAACCGTGAAAATGTGGAGTCCCCTTAATCCAATCCCGGTCTGTGCTTAGCAGCTGCCTGGAAATGGGTTACCCCTTATCCAAAATGAGAGTCCGAATAGCAAATGTCCTCCCAGGTACCTTTAACAACTTTTTGAGCCAATTTTGACGCAAAAGCCTATTCCTCCAAAAACACCTACAAAGGGATAAAATAACAAAATTAGTACAAAAATGGGTACTAACAGTATACACAAAAGAGATAAAAATAGACACATAAATGCGTCTATCATGGCCCATGAAAAGAAGGATTCCTAGATGGTTCAAAACAAACCAAGGCGAAAAACCGACCCATGAGGTTTGCACACTGTGAGAATTTTATATCAGTGTGATAAGATAATCACTTTTATTCTTAGCTCAATTAAAAGCTCAAGAACATTCAGAGCACATGAACAATTGATATTTTTATTACTTCACAGTATAGTAAATAAGATAGTAGAGAACTACATAACATTATTTATCCTTAGGAGGGCAGAAATACTCTGACATAAAAGGTAGGAAATAAATGGAGTTTCATCTGTTAGAGCATAGCTCGGTTGAACCACTAAGCATTGGTATGTCAAGTTTGGTTGTCATATTTTAGTGAATCAAAACTCATCTAAGAGTCACTTGATTATGTACTAGAGACAACTTCGTATAGATTAGACTAGAAAGTCTGGGATTATGAGACATACAAGTATTACTCGAAGACCTGAAGAATGTGAAGAAGTAACAAGCTACAACGACGACATCATCCTTTCTCTTGAGGTTAGTAATATTGAGTTGAACTGTTTTATTCCTAACGTATCTTTCAAGTCGTGCTATATTGAAAACATAACTGCGAAGCTGTGGATGATTATTATACTCTAGTAGTGAGACATGATCACATGATCATAGTGTTAAGGAATTAGAATACGAAGTATAACGCTTATCTTTTGAACTTCTCATATATGACATCGACATAATCGTATGAATGTTATTGTGATTATGTGTATGGGTAAAGGTGAAGATTTCATCCTATGAAACAATGTTTACATTTGTTTAAAGGAAGTACATTCATGAACTTGTTTTATGAATCGAAAGGGAAATCGCTAGGCTTATTGGTATTGTTATTCATTGCATATCTTTGGATTACCAATATGTGTGAGTTAGTAGAACCGATCATAACTTGTTATGTATCTTGGTATAACTAATCGCAGTGCCTGACTTATGATTTGGTATGACTGGTTTTTATTAATTAGTGTAACCGATCCTTAGCAATCACCTGAGATGGCATGATTGATATTTGTAATTGGTGTGACCGATCCTAGTAATTGGTGTGACCAATCACAAAAGAATTGTGTAATCGATCCTTGTAATTGGTGTAACCGGTCCTAGTAATTGGTGTAACCGATCCTGGTAATTGGTGAAACCGATCCTAGTGTCTTGTGTAACCGATCACAAGCAATACCATGAGTATATGGTAACCGGTCCTGGTAATTGACGTAACCGATCCTGGTAACTGATGTAACCGGTCCTGGTAACTTGTATGTTCGATCAAAAGTAATCCATATTGAGGTAGAACCGATCCTTCTGATTGGTAGAACCGATTGAACCCATGATTGTGATTTGATACTCTATCAATCACATAGTTGTCTTGGAATACAGATGAACCAATTCTAAACTTGTTTGGAAGTGTGGTATAATCGATTCCAGTATTGTAAATATGAAAGAGGATTTACAAAGAAAAAGATGTCGACATACTTTGAACATGATCAGTAACTCTTATCTTTTATTGTTCAAAGATATTCCTTAATAACTCAAGGAGATCCCGGTCTGAAATAAATTAAGAATCTTTTAATTAAGGTTGTTAGTTTTATATGCTTTAATTACCAGCAATTAAATGCATATCTCTAGAGAATAAAAATTAGTAATGTGCATTTACTAATTGGAGATTTTCTATTGAGAGATTTCGGAAAATACTGGACAAAGCATTTCCAGGAATTATGAAAACCGATTTGGGCATTTATTGCATATCTTGAGAATATTCGGTTTTGGAAATTCCTTGGTGTCCAAACATCCTTGGTCTATAAATACCTAAGTTCGCATTTCTAGCAAACTATCCTAAGAGTCAGGCAAACTTCATTTTTTTGTTTTTCTGGTGGAGCCGTCTATCCGGAGAGGAAAGTACCCTAATTAGGCGAAATCTCTCACGACCACTCGTTTAAAGACTTCTATGGGATCAAGAAGCTTTACAAGCACCGTTGGTGGGAAACTAGATAATTGCAGTTTATTAGTTTTCGATTGATTTGATTGACTAACGGTTGTTGAACTTTGATTGCACCTAGTTTGTTTATTCTTGAGAATCTTCTCTTCTGATATAAGATTCACTCAAACTAGATCGAAGTGTCGACGGGATCTTTAGAACTGTTTGTAGATCTAAAGACATCTTGTGATAATCCATTGTTAACAGACTACGTTCTGTGAGTGATTGATCACAAGAGATTCAAGTGGTGTTGTATAGGTTTAATTGAAGATTAAAGAATATTTGAAGACGAAGAAGATTTCCGATTAGTTTCTCATATCTTTGTGTAGCACAAACCTTGATCGGCTGGGATCCAACTAGAATCAAATTTATTCGATTGATTAGTTGCGTGAGATCGGTAACACCTAATAGTTCTCTTTAGTTCTATTTTGATTGTTACAAATTCGAATCTTATTACTTAGGTAATAGATATTGGATTGATCCAACCATGAAAAGGAGTTTATTAGCTTAAACGGAAGATCCTTTGCATATGAATTGAGATATCTTTATCTTAAAAGAATCAATAGAGTTGTTACCAAACAGATTTATTGTACCTTTACTGTTTGGAATACGATCCAAAGGAATTGTTCCAGTGCGTGCACTTATTGAATGTCGGAAGCGCAGGGATACTGAAGAAACTAAGTGAACTAGGTTTAGTTGCTTTGTCTTAACTATACGAAGTTTGGTTTAGATTTTGTATAACGGCTTAATTATGAGAGTATTCAGGGTTTTCTGTATTTGCGGTTTCCTCGTTAACAAAATCTTGCCGTGTCTTTTACTTTTCTATTTCCGTAATTATAATTGTTTATTATAATTAAAAGTAAAATACACAAACGTTAACTCCGTATTACTTGATAGTGATCCTATAGAGGTTAGTTAAGTCCGAACCTATTATCAAGTAATCACACTTTGATTGTTGTATTGTCTCGATCTCGTATCCATAGACGATCCCACAAAGTGTGAATGCCGATTTGTCGTATTGTCTCGACTTTGTCCATAGACAATCACTTTCGGTAAGAGGACTTTTAGGTGGATATTTTAAAGATTGTGATGTATTTGGGTACCCTCGTCTTTTCATCATCAACACATTGAATACATTCAAATGTCAAAAACATTCTGCAAATAAGCTTTTCTTATAAACTAAAAATAGTTTATATCCTTTTTTCAAAAAAAAAAAAAAAAAAA
>JAJJMB010003908.1:0-11008 GCA_023531105.1 Papaver atlanticum
ATTTTGCTTCGATTGTGTCTTGTATACTTCTATAAGATCTAAGCAATTGAACAACTCTCTAACTAGTTCATTTGAGTCATTTGAACTAGTTATGGTGAAGATGAATAAGGTTGATATGAAAGTGCTCATATGGCTAACCATTGGTTAACTATTGTTGAACCAACTAAGTGTACACGTTTAGGTACGGTTACTCAAACCTAAATGAAGTTACATTTCATTTGTGTATAACAAGCTAAGTTCGTTCTAACGGTTGAAAGATATTAGCTTGAATCTAATCAGGTTTTCATCTAACGGTGAATATTGAATGCTTTGTTACCAAGGTAACTTAGATTGCAAACCCTGATTTGGAGACTATATAAAGGAGAACTTTATCAACTGGGAAACCTAATCCCCACACCTCCTGTGTGATACTAGTTGTATAAGCTAGAGTCGATTCTCCTTTAACCTTAGGTTTTTCACGAAACCCTATAGGTTAATGACTTAAAGACTTCATTGGGACTGTGAAGCCAAACCCAACTATTTTCTCTGTAGTTACGTGATCCGATCTTGCTGTTTCTATCGTGATTGAGTACAATCGTAAGATTGGCTTGAGATTTATATCTCCGATAGGCAAGATAGAAAAGTAGTCACAAACATCTTCGTCTCATCGTTTGTGATTCCACAATATCTTGTTTCGCTAGTCGATTAAGATTATTGTGAGGTGATTGATATTTCTAGGTTGTTCTTCGGGAATATAAGTCCGGTATATCAAATTCTGTTCACCTTGATTTATCAAAAGATGGAACAAAACCCATAGGTATTTCTGTGGGAGACAGATTTATCTATTCCTATAGACTTTTCTGTGTGATACAGATTTGTTTATCAAGTCTTCAACTTTGGGTCGTAGCAACTCTTAGTTGTGGGTGAGATCAGCTAAGGGTATCAAGTGCGTAGTATCCTGCTGGGATCAGAGACGTAAGGAGCGCAAATGTACCTTGAATCAGTATGAGATTGATTGGGGTTCAACTACAGTCCAACTGAAGTTAGTTTGTAGTAGGCTAGTGTCTGTAGCGGCTTAATACAGTGTGGTGTTCAATCTGGACTAGGTCCCGAGGTTTTTCTGCATTTGCGGTTTCCTCGTTAACAAAACTTCTGGTGTCTGTGTTATTTCTTTTCCGCATTATAGTTTGTTATATAATTGAAATATCACAGGTTGTGCGTTGAATCGATCAATTGGTAAATCCAACCTTTGGTTGTTGATTGAAATTGATTGATCCTTGAACATTGGTCTTTGGTACTGTTCAAGTTATCTCTCTTATATTCTATCGCGCTCGCAAATTATTATTTGTTTGATTGCGGATTGAATTGAGAGATTTAGATATAACTCTTTGATATACTCTTTATAAGATTAAGTTTAACTGTCTAGTTGATTCTCTTGTAAGAATATTGGAGTTAGTCCATACAGATTGTTAAGCGAAATAATTGGTGAGGTTGTTAGACCCCCGTTTTTTCAATTGGTATCAGAGCAGGCAAACACGTTTAAAGACCTCATAAGTCTGTGTTTGTAGTGATCTGACTCTATGGACAGAAATTTTATCTCCATAAACGTATCACCAGTCTTCGATTGCTCAAACTACTTGTGGTGGAAAATCGTTATGCGTGCTTTTCTTCAAGCTCGTGATTTTTAAACATGGGTACGTGTTGTTAATGGCTATGATCCTCCGGTTAATACAGAAGGCGATGTATCTATACCTAAGGATATTGGTAGATATAGTCCAGAAGAAATCCTTGCTGCAAAGCAAAATTTTGACGGCTTAAATGCTATCATACATGCCATTACCCCAGATCGTCAGCATCATGTGACTACGTGCACAAAGTCTAAAGAAGCCTGGGATATCTTAGAAACTGTATTTGAAGGGAATACCTCTGAAAAAGAAGCTAGGCTTCAAAACCTAAATTCTGATTGGGAAAACCTTCATATGGCAGATGAAGATTCGTTTGATGAGTTAAATCACAAAGTGTCTGAAATTGTTAATGCATCTTTTGCATTGGGTAAGACTATTCCTGAAAAGGACATTGTGATGAAAATTCTCAGATCACTGCCATCTAGATACGATTGTAAGAAGCATTCCATCGTTGAAGGAAATAATCTCTCAACTCTTTCCAGAAATACTCTGGTTGGGAAGTTAAAGATCTTTGATCATGAGCATACATCCAATCCGGAAAGGATGTTGCTTTCAAAGCACAAAAGAACACTAAATTACTTGACAAAAGTAAAAGTGTTTGAACCTATGAAGATGATCTTTCTGAGACTGATTCATCAGATAAAAATCTTGACAAGTCAGTCTCCTTGATCACAAGACAGTTTAGGGACCTTCTTTTGAAGAGAAGTTAACGATTCTCCAGAGATAAACCCAGGTCATCAGTTAAACCCCATAACCGTGTTCCTCCTAAAAATAGGGATAATGATGAAACTGATGACGAGGATATGCCTCAGTGCTTTAAGTGTAAAGGTTTTGGAAATTTTGCAAATGAGTGTCCAAATCATAAAAAATACACTGGGAACAAAGGTCTGGCTGCAACTCTTAATGAAATGTCTGACAATTATGATTCTAATGATGACGGAAAGTCAAGTGTTGCACTTCTGTGTGAAAATATTGATTTTGATAATTGTAGCAATACATACATCAATCTTGATATTCTTTCAGAAGAAATCCCAACCAATCTGGAAGAAAAAAATTGATCTGCCTGTTTCTATTGGAAACTCTTTTTCTGATTTTTCATGTTCCACTATGTGTCTAGCCGCATAACATCTCGGGCGTCTGAATCTTCTTCCAGGTTGACATGTCCTTATTGTTCTCTCAGAGGTCATGAGTTATCAAAGTGTTTCAAGTTCAAACACAAAATGAGATATGTCAACAAACTTCAACGAAGAGCGAATCGATTAGCAAACAAGCTAAAACTTGTGCAAGAATCATCAGAGGTATTTAAACGCATCTCTTCTTCAAAGAAGTTAGTTTCCAAAGGAAAAACTATATCATTAGAAAGAGATTTATGGTCTAAACGCTATGAGAAACATGGATCTATGAATTCCATTCGAAAAGGATATGGTAGACAGATCATTGTTCATAAAAAGTGATACTTTCGCCTTGTTTCAATAAAAGTGATACTTTCCCCCGTTTCATAAAAAGTGATACTTTCGCTCCGTTTCAGTAAATGTGATACTTTTGCCCCGTTTCATAAAAAGTGATACCTCCCCCCATTTCAGAAAAAGTGATACTTTCGCTCTTTTTCATAAAAAGTAATACTTTCTCCCCGATTTAGAAAAAGTGATACTTTCGCCTTGTTTCAGAAAAAGTGATACTTTCGCCCCGTTTCAGAAAAAGTGATACTTTCACCCCATTTCATAAAAAGTGATACTTTCCCCCGTTTCAGAAAAAGTGATACTTTCGCTCTGTTTCAGAAAAAATGATACTTTCGCCTTGTTTCAGAAAAAATGATATTTTCGTTTCGTTTCAGAAAAAGTGATACTTTCGCCTTGTTTCAGAAAAACTGATAGTTTCGCCTTGTTTCAGAAAAAATGATACTTTTGCAGTATTAATCTTTATGTTTTCATATATTGCAACTTGTTATGGGATATGTGTGTTTGCGTTGGTGAACTATAATTGTCCCATATGTGGTCAAAATTTAAGTCTTTTATATGTCGATATGCAAGTATTGACTGGTAAAACCGTTGCCACGGTGGGAGGGCCGACCGAAGAAAAATCTGAAGATGGGGTTTATCTGCGACTACTTTCACCCTGTTTCAGAAAAAGTGATACTTTCGCATTGTTTAAGAAAAAGTGATATTTTCGCTCAGTTTCAAAAAAAAATGATACTTTCGCTCAGTTTCAGAAAAAATAATACTTTCGTCTCATTTCAGAAAAAGTGATACTTTCGCCTTGTTTAAGAAAAAGTGATACTTTCGCTTTGTTTCATAAAAAGTGATACTTTCTCCCCGTTTCGGAAAAAGTGATACTTTAGCCCCATTTCAGAAAAAGTGATACTTTCCCCCGTTTCATAAAAAGTTATACTTTCGCTCTATTTCAGAAAAAGTGATACTTTAGCCCCGTTTCATAAAAAGTCATACTTTCGCTCCGTTTATAAAAAGTGATATTTTCGCCCCGTTTCAGAAAAAGTGATACTTTTGCCCCGTTTCATGAAAAGTGATACTTTCCCCCTGTTTCAGAAAAAGTGATACTTTCGCCCCGTTTAAGAAAAATGATACTTTCCCCCCGTTTCAGAAAAAGTGATACTTTCGCCTTGTTTCAGAAAAAGTGATACTTCCCCCGTTTCATAAAAAGTGATACTTTCACCCCGTTTCGGAAAAAGTGATACTTTCGCCCCGTTTCAGAAAAAGAGATACTTTCGCCCCGTTTCAGAAAAAGTGATACTTTCGCCCCGTTTAAGGAAAAAAAACTCTCTCGGTTTCAGAAAAAGTGATACTTTCTCCTCGTTTCAGAAAAAGTGATACTTTCCCCCGTTTCATATAAAGTGATACTTTCGCTCCGTTTCAAAAAAAATGATACTTTCTCCCCGTTTCATAAAAAATGATACTTTCCCCTGTTTCAGAAAAAGTGATAATTTCGTTCCGTTTCAAAAAAAGTGATACTTTTGTCCTTTTTCAAAAAAAGTGATGCTTTCGCCTTGTTTCAGAAAAAGTGATACTTTTCCCGTTTCAGTAAAAACGATACTTTCGCCCCAAATTATAGTAATCAGAAATTTAAATAATTATAGTAATTGGATTAAAAGGGAGGGATATTTCCGTCAAATAAAAAAACAACCAAAAATTTCCGTTGACAAAAAGTGATACTTTCGCCTTGTTTCAGAAAAAGTGATACTTTCCCCCGTTTCATAAAAAGTGATACTTTTGCTCCGTTTCATAAAAAGTGATACTTTCTCCCCGTTTCGGAAAAAGTGATAATTTAGCCCCGTTTCAGAAAAAATGATACTTCCCCCGTTTCAGAAAAAGTGATACTTTAGCCTCGTTTCATAAAAAATGATACTTTCGCCTTGTTTCAGAAAATGTGTTACTTTCGCTCCGTTTCATAAAAAGTGATATTTTCCCCCCGTTTCAGAAAAAGTGATACTTTCGCCCTGTTTCATGAAAAGTGATACTTTCCCCCGTTTCAGGAAAAAAGTGATACTTTCGCTCCGTTTCAGAAAAAGTGATACTTTCCCCACGTTTCAAAAAAAGTGATACTTTCGCCTTGTTTCAGAGAAAAGTGATACTTTCGCTCCGTTTTAGAAAAAGTGATATTTTCACCATGTTTCATAAAAAGTGATACTTTCGCATTGTTTCATAAAAAGTGATACTTTCCCCCTTTTCATAAAAAATGATACTTTCGCTCTGTTTCTTAAAAAGTGATTCTTTCGCCCCGTTTCGGAAAAAGTTATACTTTCGCCCCGTTTCATAAAAAGTGGTACTTTTCCCCTGTTTCAGAAAAAAAGATATCTTCGCTCCGTTTCAGAAAAAGTGATACGTTAGCCCCGTTTCAGAAAAAGTGATACTTTCGCCTTGTTTCAGAAAAAATTATACTTTCCCCCGTTTTATAGAAAGTGATACTTTCGCTCCGTTTCAGTAACAGTGATAGTTTTGCCCCGTTTAATAAAAAGTGATACTTCCCCCCGTTTCATATAAAGGGATACTTTCGCCCTGATTCAGAAAAAGTGATACTTTCCCTCCGTTTCAGAAAAAGTGATACTTTCGCTTCGTTTCAGAAAAAATGATACCGCCTTGTTTCAGAAAAAGTGATATTTTTTATTCGTTTCAGAAAAAGTGATACTTTCACTTTGTTTCATAAAAAGTGATACTTTCCCGTTTCAGAAAAAGTGATACTTTCGCCCCGTTTCAGAAAAAAAAAAAACAGTCTATCCGTTTCAGAAAAAGTGATACTTTCTCCCCGTTTCAGAAAAAGTGATACTTTCCCCCGTTTCATAAAAAGTGATACTTTCGCTCCATTTCAGAAAAAGTGATACTTTCTCCCCGTTTCATAAAAAGTGATAAGTGCCCCCGTTTAAGAAAAAGTGATACTTTCGCTCCGTTTCAGAAAAAGTGATACTTTCATCCCGTTTCAAAATAAATAAATGATTTCGTCTTGTTTCAGAAAAAATGATACTTTCCCCCGTTTCAGTAAAAACGATACTTTCGCCCCAAATTATTGTAATTAGATTTTTAAATAATTATAGTAATTGGATTAAAATGGAGGAATACTTCTGTCAAATAAAAAAGTAACCAAAAATTTCCGGACGGAATTTTATCAAATCTTTTTATAAAATTGTTCAATTTTGTTATGTTTCAGTTGACAAAAAATTGGCCATAAAAGGGACTCCCTCTCTACGGGCCCGTAGGTAGGGCTTGTAACGGATGAAAATCCGACGGATTTTAGGAAATCCGATTCCGAAAGGTTAGTAGTTATCGGAATTACGAAATCCGATAACATCCGACGGAATTTTAAAATTCGAATCCGATTCCGATAGGTTAACTTATCGAAAATCCGATAACTTCCAATAATTCCTAAAAATATGAAAAAATTGGGTAAAAGGGATTAAAAATTACTAATCCGGTTAGAAATTCCGATAATTTCCAATAATGTATGATAATTTCTAAGAATACGATTTCCGATAGTCAACATCTTTATCCTAGAGGTAGGAAATTACTAATACATTCCTATGTGTTATCGGATGTCGGAACTTAACAATCGGATGGGGTCTAATCCGATTCCGTTACGTTAATGGGAAACAATCCGATAAGAAATACGATCCGACATCCGATATAACGGATAAAATCCTATAGGATCATGAATTCTCGGAAACGGATTTCGGATATCGGACTATTATTGACAGCCCTACACGTAGGGCCCTCCGGTCGGTCAGCCCAAATAGTACAACCGTTGTCACGGTGGGAGGGCCGACCGAAGAAAAATCTTAAGATGGGGTTTGTCTGCGACTACTTTCGCCCTGTTTCAGAAAAAGTGATACTTTCGCCTTGTTTCAGAAAAAGTGATATTTTTGCTCCGTTTCAGAAAAAATGATACTTTCGCTAGTTTCAGAAAAAATGATACTTTCGCCCCGTTTCAGAAAAAGTGATACTTTCGCCTTGTTTCAGAAAAAGTGATACTTTCGCTCTGTTTCATAAAAAGTTATACTTTCGCCCTGTTTCGGAAAAAGTGATACTTTCGCCCCGTTTCAGAAAAAGTGATACTTTCGCTCCGTTTCAGAAAAAAGATACTTTTGCTCCGTTTGATAAAAAAGTGATACTTTAGCCCTGTTTCAGAGAAAGTGATACTTTAGCCTCGTTTCATAAAAAGTGATACTTTCGCCTTGTTTCAGAAAATGTGATACTTTCGCTCCGTTTCATAAAAAATGATATTTTCCCCCTGTTTCAGAAAAAGTGATACTTTTGCCCCGTTTTATGAAAAGTGGTACTTTCCCCCCGTTTCAGAAAAAGTGATACTTTCGCTCCGTTCAGAAAAAGTGATACTTTCCCCCCGTTTCAGAAAAAGTGATACTTTCGCCTTGTTTCAGAAAAAAGTGATACTTTCGCTCTGTTTCAGAAAAAGTGATATTTTCGCCATGTTTTATAAAAAGTGATACTTTCGCCCTGTTTCATAAAAAGTGATACTTTCGCCTTGTTTCAGAAAAAGTGATACTTCCCCCATTTCATAAAAAGTGATACTTTCGCTCCGTTTCATAAAAAATGATACTTTCTCCCAGTTTCAGAAAAAGTGATACTTTCGCTCCGTTTCAGAAAAAAAGATACTTTCGCTCTGTTTCATAAAAAGTGATACTCTAGCCATGTTTCAGAAAAAGTGGTACTTTAGCCCCGTTTCATAAAAAGTGATACTTCCACCGTTTCAAAAAAAGTGATACTTTCGCTCCGTTTCAGTAAAAGTGATATTTTTGCTCCATTTCATAAAAAGTGATACTTCCTCCCGTTTCATAAAAAATGATACTTTCGCTCAGTTTCATAAAAAGTGATACTTTCGCCCCGATTTAGAAAAACTGATACTTTCGCCTTGTTTCAGAAAAAGTGATACTTTTTCTCGTTTCAGAAAAAGTGATACTTTCGCCTTGTTTCAGAAAAAGTGATACTTTCGCCTCGTTTAATAAAAAGTGGTACTTTCGCCCCGTTTCATAAAAAGTGGTACTTTCCCCCCGTTTCAGAAAAATTAATACTTTCGCTCCGTTTTAGAAAAAATGATACTTTCGCCTTGTTTCAGAAAAAGTGATATTTTCGCTTTGTTTCAGAAAAAGTGATATTTTCGCTTTGTTTCATAAAAAGTGACACTTTCACCCCGTTTCACAAAAAATACTCTCTTTCCGTTTCAGAAAAAGTGATACTTTCTCCCCGTTTCAGAAAAATTGATACTTTCCCCCGTTTCATAAAAAGTGATACTTTCGCTCAGTTTCAAAAAAAGTGATACTTTCGCCCCGTTTCATAAAAAGTGATACGTGCCCCCGTTTCAGAAAAATTGACACTTTCGCTCCGTTTTAGAAAAAGTGATAATTTTGTCCCATTTCAAAAAAAGTGATACTTTCGTCTTGTCTTAGAAAAAGTGATATTTTCCTCGTTTCAGTAAAAACGATACTTTCGCCCCAAATTATAGTAATTAGATATTTAAATAATTATAATAATTGAATTAAAAGGGAGGGATACTTCCGTCAAATAAAAAAGTGACCAAAAATTTCCGGACGGAATTTTATCAAATCTTTTCATGAATTTATTCTTGTGTTTTTAAGAAGGATAAATAAGGTTTTGAATAGCTATTATTGTGAGTACACACAGCTATTTCCAACGATTTTCATCTTACAATGTTTTTAGATTTATTTATTTAAATTCTAAGTTTATTTGGAAGATTATTTTGCAGGATTAATCTTTATGGTTTTATATATTGGAACTTGTTACGGGATATGTGTGTTTGCGCCCGTGAACTATAATTGTCCTATATGTGGCCAAAAGTTAAGTCTTTCATATGTCGATATGCAAGTATTAATAAAAGATTGAATGAACTTTTGACAAACAAAAGTTAAGTCTATTATGTCATTATGCAAATATTGATGGAAGATAGGATGAACTTTTGTTTACAAAGATTATGTCTATTATACGTCATTGTGCAAATAGTGATGAAGAATAGAATAAATCTTTGTTTATTCCGCAGTATTGATCTTCCCTGATCCATATTTTTATGTAATATACTATGCGTCTCCGTAAGTTTTCTTATGTGAGCATTTCCTATTAAATTAATCATGGGTTCTCTTGAGGTTAATTTAATTGAGATTTTTGGATACAAATTCATATTCTTATGTGATTTGTTAATGTCCAAAGAAATCATTCTTTTCTTGTGAAAGTAAGGTCGCTTTTGTTGTTCTTTCGAGAATGACATTTTATGGGGGAGAGTTCTTAATTGAACTTGTTCTTAATTGCCAAATCTTTATGGGGAGTGCGGCTGTTGAATATTATAGGGGTTATCTATTATCTTTATAAACTCCTTGATGAATGCATTTAGTTTCGACTATATGATTGCATCTAAAAAGTTGATATGTGCTTTTCTTTTGGTCATGAAGTATCTCTATGGAAATTTCATTAGGATCCCACTAATTTTCGTACCTTTGCCAATTTTATTGACAAAAAGGAGGAGAATTAATGTGTAGTTCACACTACAAATACATATGGTTTTCGGATCATTATGTAAGGGGGAGTGGTTTTCATGTGAGATGAAGTATTGACTAAGGGGGAGTGATACATATCACCATAGTATTGTTGTCAAAGTTGTGATACAATTGAATTTTGACGCTGTGTTATAATACTATGACACTGTATAACAATGATTGAGAGCTATTTTTTTCTCATTGTTATGGCTACGGATCTTCAACAACGATGATGCTGAACTGAACATCTTTAGAATCATTGGAGTACTTGGAAGTGACGAAGATTTCGAGTAATGTTGAAGAACCAAGGAGATCAAGCATTTGGATGAGAAGCTACAAAGTTTATTTATTTTGTATTCCATATGTATTGAAAGTTTTGTCACTAAAATTGACAAAGGGGGAGATTGTTAGAGCACTGCTCGGTCGAACTCGCAAGCGTTGGTATCTCAAGCTTGTTTGTCAAGTTTAGTTTCCAAAACTATAAGTCTTGATTTCTAATCTACTTATAGCTAAGTCTCGGACTAGGATTATAAGTGTAGTTGAGCTCTAGACTACATGACGTTCATCATGCAAAGACGAAGAACTACTCAAGGAACTTGTGGAACTTCATCAACAAAAAGGTATGTAGAGACTTGAACTTATCTATCACTCAAAAATCTATCTATCTATCTCCTATCTTGAGACAAAAGTCGTATTGCTATATAGACTTTGATTATACACATTTGCTATTTCGAACCGAGTTTATCTCGCTTTTCTATTTCTCGAAATATGTGTTGGTGAGCTTTCGCTTTGGCCAAGGTCATCTTTACTCGTGACGAAAGTCATGTTGATTATTTCAATAACTTGAAAATCGCTTGATGAAAAATAGTTTGTGAATAACAACTATATAACATCCTCTAAGAAAGTTTCAATGATTGAAATGAGAGTTTAGAACATGTAACCATCTTTGGATATAAACATGGTGTGTTCTCACATTTGTGTAAAAGTCCAAAACCGGGAACCCAAAGTATGCGTACCCGTACGCGTACTGGCGGTTGTTGGGATTTCGGGTAAGTATATGTACCCGTACGCATATTGGCGGAAAGTTCATGTCTGTGAATTTCTGCTGGAGTTTGAAAGTGAAAAACAAACTCAATCCGGTTACTTAAGTACGCGTACCCGTTTGCATACTTAAGTAAGTTACTTTCTAAAATCGGTTTGTTCATGAACTAAAACATTTATATATTAAGGAATGCAATCTTTGCAAACCGTGGCTATAATGTTTATGAATCGATTCAAGTGAATCAAAACCAATTTTGCTTCGATTGTGTCTTGTATACTTCTATAAGATCTAAGCAAT
>JAJJMB010003911.1:0-19935 GCA_023531105.1 Papaver atlanticum
CCTCTATTTAACATCCTCTAAGAATGTTTCAATGATTGAAATAAAGATTTTAGAACATGTAACCATATTTGGATATAAGCATATAATGTGTTCACGCATTAGTGTATAAGTCCAAAACCGGGAACCAAATGTATGCATACTTGTGTGTATACTAAATGGTTGATGAAGACTGGGTAAGTATGCGTACCCGTACGCATACTGGCGGAAGTTCACGTCCGTGAATTTCTGTTGAGTTTGGAAATCAAAACCAACTCAATCCGGTTACCTAAGTATGCATACTGGCGGAAAGTTCACGTCCGTGAATTTTTGCTGAGTTTGGAAACCAATACAAACTCAAATCCGGTTACTTAAGTATGCATACCCGTACGCATACTTAAGTGTGTTACTTTCTAAAATTGGTTTATTCGTGAAATTAAATATATATAAACTAAGGAATGCATATTTGCAAACCGTGGCTATAAAGTTCATGAATCGATTCGAGTGAATCAAAACGTATTTTGGTTTGGTTGTGTCTTGTATACTTCTATAAGATCTAAGCAATTGAACAACTCTTGAACTAGTTCATTTGAGTCATTTTGACTAGTTATGGTGAAGATGAATAAGGTTGATATGAAAGTGCTCATATGGGTAACCATTTGGTTAACTACTGTTGAACCAACAACTTGTACACGTTTAGGTACGGTTACTCAAACCTTAATGACGTATATTTCATTTGTGTATAACAAGCTAAGTTCGATCTAACGGTTGAAATATATTAGCTTGAATCTAATCAGGTTTTCATCTAATGGTGAATATTGAACGCTTTGTTACCAAGGTAACTTAGATTGCAAACCCTGATTTGAAGACTATATAAAGGAGAACTCTAGCAACTGGGTAATTTAATGCCCACACCTCCTGTGTGATACTATTTGTATAAGCTAGAGTCGATTCTCCTTTAACCTTAGGTTTCTACCAAGACCCTTTAGGTTAACGACTTGAAGACTTCATTGGGATTGTGAAGCCAGACCCAACTATTTGCTTTGTAGTTGCGTGATCTGATCTTGCTGTTTCAATCGTGATTGAGTGCAATCATAAGATTGGCTTTAGATTAATTTCTCCGATAGGAAAGATAGAAAAGTAGTCACAAACATATTTGTCTCATCCTTTGTGATTCCACAATATCTTGTTTCGCTAGTCGATTAAGATTATTTTGAGGTGATTGATAATTCTAGGCTGTTCTTCGGGAATATAAGTCCGGGTTATTGATTTGTTCCTGTTCACCTTGGTTTATTAAAAGACCGAACAAAACTTGTAGGTATTTCTGTGGGAGACAGATTTATCTATTCTTGTAGACTTTTCTATGTGATACAGCTTTGTTTATTAAAGTCTTCGACTTTGGGTCGTAGCATCTCTTAGTTGTGGGTGAGATCAGCTAAGGGAATCAAGTGCATAGTATCATGCTGGTATCAGAGACGAAAGGAGCGCAACTGTACCTTGGATCAGTGTGAGATTGATTGGGGTTCAACTACAGTCCAGACCGAAGTTAGTTTGTAGTACTCTAGTGTCTGTAGCGGCTTAATACAGTGTGTGTTCAATCTGGACTAGGTCCCGGGGTTTTTCTGCATTTGTGGTTTCCTCGTTAACAAAACTTCTGGTGTCTGTGTTATTTCTTTTTCACATTATATTTTGTTATATAATTGAAATATCACAGGTTGTGCGTTGAATCAATCAATTGGGAAATCCGACCTTTGGTTGTTGATTGAAATTGATTGATACTTGAACATTGGTCTTTGGTACCATTCAAGTTAATTTCTCTTGTATTCAATTAGACTCGCAGATTTCTATTTGCTTGAGTAAGGATTGAATCGAGAAATTGAGATATAACTCTTTGATATACTTTTATTAAGATTGAGTCTGACTGTCTAGTTAATTCTCTTAAAAGTATATTAGAGTTAGTCCATACAAATTTCTAAGCGAATTATTGGGTGAGGTTGTTGTACCCCCACTTTTTCAATTTGTATCAGAGCAGGCAAACACGTTTAAGACCTTATAAGTCTGTGTTTGTAGCGATCTGACTCTATGGACAGTAAAGTCTCTATAAACGCTTCACCAGGAATAAAATCTGATCGTAGAGAAAGTTCTGAAAAACTAGTTATTCTCCAGATAAAGTTGGATGAACAAATCTGGATCAACTCTGATCTAGTTGCAGAAATTGCACTGTATAAGGATTTGAAATCTGTCAAAATTCCTTCAATGAATTTGAATAACTCTGTTTATTCTTCTTATCTGAAGAATGGTCACAAGTCAGATGATAAGCAAGGTCTAGGCTTTGTGAAACTTGATAGGACTCTGAACTACTCAAACGAGATTAAAGATGTTGGTCAATATATGTTCTGTGACTCTTACAATCACTTTCAACATACGTGTATGTCCTTCCGGAAAAGCCTAAAAGTTGCAAGTAATCTTCATAAGAAAGCTGAACAACTGTTTGCTTCTCTAAAAGGATGTACAAAACTAACAAGAAATCCTAAACAGGATAGTAGTGTTAGTATGGGATCTTTTGCTTTAAAATCAACATCGCCCTTTCAATGGTTTCTTGATAGTGGATATAACCGACATATGACAGGTGATCTCACTCAGTTTGTTTCTTCAAACGACTAAGAAGGAGGTCCCGTGACATTTGGAGATGGGAGTTGTTGTTACATAAGCAAGAAGGGGACGATCAAACTTCCCGGCGTACCTGAAATCCATGATGTAGTATACGTAAAAGGTATGAATGCAAACCTTCTTTCTATTAGTTAAATCTGTGACAAAGGCCATAGAGTTGTCTTCAATGCGAATGGATGTGACATTGTAGACAAAACTGGGAAAGTAATTTTTCAGGGAACTCGTGGTAAAAACAACTGTTATCTTCTGGATACTCAGTTCAGTAACTGTTGCAATTTGACTAAGGTGGAATCTACACATCTTTGGAATGAGCATTTTGGTCACATCAATTATTGTCTTCTAACTAAGATCATTAATAAAGAACTTGTTAGAGGCGTTCCCAAAATCAATGCAAAGATTGATGGTGTATGTGGTGCCTGTCAAAAGGGTAAACAAACGAAAGTTCACCATAAATCATCTCGAGATATTCTCACTAAAGCTCCACTTGATTTAATTCATATGGATCTCTTCGGACCTATTCAATAACCCACGGTTGCTGGTAAGAAGTATGCTTTAGTTATGGTAGATAATTACACCATATTCACTTGGGTTGCATTTCTATCTCATAAGAATGAAACCCTTGATGAATTCAAGGTTATTGTTAAGAGAATCCAGAATGAACAAGGTCGCAAACTAAAGAAAATTAGAAGCGACCGTGGAACTGAATTCAAGGACACTAAGGTGTTTGAATTTTGTGACGAACTGGGGATTATTAAACAATATTTACCACCTATTACTCCTCAAGCTAATGGAGTTGCAGAAAGAAAAAATAGGAACATTCAGGAAATTGCCAGGGTAATGCTCCATAACAAAAACTTACCGTTAAGGTTTTGGGGAGAAGCTGTTTTCACAGCATGTTATTTGATCAACCATGTCTACCTACGGTCTAAAACCCTAAACACTCCTTATGAGTTGTGGTACGGTAGAAAACCCAACTTGCACTATCTTAGAGTGTTCGGAAGCAAGTGCTACATTCTAAAAGATCGAGAACAGAGAGGGAAATTTGATACTAAAAGTGATGAAGGTATCTTCCTTGGCTATGCCTCTGATAGTCGTCGTTTTCGAGTATTTAATCTCAGAACCCAAGTTATGATTGAGTCTGCTAATGTTATTATCGATGATATTAGTAATTTCCATCATGATAATCCTCCTGCTGAATTGCCTCCAACTGAGACGATTGAGAAAGTCAAAGAAATTCCAGAATCAGTTGAAGTCATCCCAAGTGTTACTGATCCTGATATTTTTAGTGACGAGGATAAGAGCACTGATCAGGCTACTCATGTTGAACAAGAGCGTGTCCCTCCTCGACACCTCTGGGTTCAAAGGAATCATGATCCCAATAGTATTATTGGAGGTCGAGATTCTACTACTAAGACAAGAGGACAACTTCAAAATATTTGCAATTTTGGTTGTTATCTTTCACAAGTAGAACCGAGAAATATTGATAAAGCTCTTAGCGATCCCTTTTGGGTGAATACAATGCATGAAGAGTTAAATCAATTTCAAAGACAAGATGTATGGGAACTGGTACCTTGTCCCTCCGATATCAGTATTGTCGGCACCAAATGGATATTCAATAATAAGTCTGATGAATTTGGCACAATTGTCAGAAATAAAGCCAGACTTGTCGCTCAAGGATATTCATAGATTGAAGGTATCGACTTTGATGAAACCTTTGCTCCTGTGGCACGTATTGAGTCAATTTGGTTGTTATTAGCTCATGCTTGTTTTCTTAAGGTTAAGCTGTTTCAAATGGACATAAAATCCGCGTTCCTAAATAGAAACTTAAAGGAAGAGGTCTATGTCGCTCAACCTAAGGGTTTTGAAAACCCTGATTTCCCAGATCATGTTCTTAAGCTTAAAAAGGCATTATATGGGTTAAAACAAGCACCTCGTGCCTGGTTCGAAAAACTTACTACTTCTCTTCTTAGGAAAGGTTTTTCGAGAGGCGGAGCTGATAAAACCTTGTTTACCAAATGGAGTGGGAAAGATGTTGTCATTGCTCAAGTCTATGTAGATGATATCATCTATGGTTCAACTTTTGAGAAACTTGCAAAGATTTTCAAGTCTCTCTTGGCAAATAATTTGAAATAAGCAATGTTGGTGAATTAAAGTTCTTCTTAGGATTACAAATTCAGCAACATAAGGATGTAATTTACTTATCTCAAGAAAAATATGTTAAGGATCTTGTCTCAAGGTTCGGTCTGGATAAGTCAATTCCAAAATTGACACCTATGCCCACCACTGGTAAACTACAGAGAGATGAGAAAGGAGTAAATGTGGATCAAAAAATGTATCGATCTATTATTGGTGGCCTTTTATATCTTACAGCTACTAGACCTGATATTGCTTTTAGTGTTGGTTGTTGTGCTAATTCAGGATAACCCAAAGGAATCTCATCTTGCAGCTGCAAAAAGGATCATACGATATGTGAACCATACGGTCGGGTATGGTCTATCTTACACTTTTGATACTAACACTGATCTTTCTGCTTATTCAGATGCTGATTGGGCAGGATGTGTAGAAGACAGAAAAAGTACATCAGGGGGTTTCTACTACGTAGGACTGAATCTTGTGGCTTGGCATAGCAAGAAACAAAATTCACAATCTCTGTCCACATGTGAAGCAGAATATATTGCTGCCGGCTCATGTTGTACTCAACTTCTCTTTATGAAACAAATGTTGGCTGATTATGGAATTGATACTGGAATAATAAAGATCTTTTGTGATAACTCCAGCGCGATTCGAATCACTGAGAATCCCGTTGATCACTTAAGAACAAAGCACATTGATATAAGGTACCATTTTATTCGAGATCTCTATGAAAATGGTATCATAAATATGGAATTTGTTCCTTCCGAACAACAATTGGCTGATATTCTTACCAAACCATTAGACACTGCTACATTTCAACACTTACGACAGTCTATTGGTGTTGTTTTGGTTCATTAGTTATTCCTAAAACTCTCCTGTGCTTATCTCGATCTTTTGGACAATTGAGTTTGGAACTCTAGTAAGTGTTTACTTCAATTCTGCATTTGTTTCAGTAAGTTGATTTTCAGTCAGGTTTCTTAGTGTAATGTCCAAAGAAATCCTTCTTTTCTCGTGAAAGTAAGGTCGCTCTTGTTGTTCTTTCGGGAATGACATTTTATGGGGAGAGTTCTTAATTGAACTTGTGCTTTATTGCCAAATCTTTGTGGGGAGTGCGGCTGTGAAATATTATAGGGGTTATCTTGTATCTTTATAAACTCCTTGATGAATGCATTTAGTTTTGACTATATGATTGCATCTAAAAAGTTGATATGTGCTTTCTTTTGGTCATGAAATGTCTCTATGGAAATTTCATTAGGATCCCACTAATTTCCGTACCTTTGCCAATTTTATTGACAAAAAGGGGGAGAATTAATGTGTAGTTCACACTACAAATACATATGGTTTTCGTATCATTATGTAAGGGGGAGTGATACATATCACCATAGTATTGTTGTCGAAGTTGTGATACAATTGAACTTTGATGTTGTGTAATAATACTATGACACTGTGTAACAATGATTGAGAGCTTTTGTTTTCTCATTGTTGTGGCTACGGATTTTCAACAACGATGATGTTGAACTTACAACCTTTGGAATCATTGGAGTAATTGGAAGTGACGAATATTTCGAGTAATGTTGAAGAACAGACGAGATCATGCATGTGGAAGAGAAGCTGCAATGTTTATTTTTTGTATTCTATATGTATTGATAGTTTTGTCACTAAAATTGACAAATGAGGAGATTGTTAGAGAACTGCTCGGTCGAACTCGCAAGCGTTGCTATCTCAAGCTTGTTGTCAAGTTTAGTTGCCAAAACTATAAGTCTTGATTTCTAGTCTACTTATAGCTAAGTCTCGGACTATGATAGAAAGTGTAGTTGAGCTCTAGAATCCACGACGTTCATCATACAAAGACGAAGAACTACTCAAGGAACTGGTGGAACTTTATCGACTAAAAGGTATGTGGAGACTTGAACTTATCTATCACTCAAAAAGTCCATCTAATCTAACTCCTATCTTGAGACAAGAGTCGTATTGCTATATAGACTTCGATTATACACATTTGCTATTTCGAGCCGAGTTTATCTCGTTTATCTTTTTCTCGAAATATGTGTTGGTAAGCTTTCGCTTTGGCCAAGTTCATCTTTACAAGTGACGAAAGTCATGTTGATTATTTCAATATCTTGAAAATTTCTTTGATGAAAAATAATGTGTGAATAACCTCTATTTAACATCCTCTAAGAATGTTTTAATGATTGAAATAGAGAGTTTAGAACATGTAACCATCTTTGGATATAAGCATATAATGTGTTCGTGCATTAGTGTATAAGTCCATAACCGGGAACCAAATGTATGCATAATTGTGTGTGTACTAAATGGTTGATGGAGACTGGGTAAGTATGCGTACCCATACGCATACTGGCGGATGTTCACGTCCGTGAATTTCTGCTGAGTTTGGAAATAAAAACCAACTCAATCCGGTTACCTAAGTATGCGTACCCGTACGCATACTGGCGGAAAGTTCGCGTCCGTGAATTATTGCTTAGTTTTGAAACCAATACAAACTCAAATCCTGTTACTTAAGTACGCATACCCGTACGCATACTGAAGTGTGTTACTTTCTAAAATTGGTTTATTCGTGAACTAAAACATTTATATATTAAGGAATGCAATTTGCAAACCGTGGCTATAATGTTCATGAATCGATTCTAGTGAATCAAAACCGATTTTGCTTCGATTGTGTCTTGTATACTTCTATAAGATCTAAGCGATTGAACAACTCTCGAACTAGTTCATTTGAGTCATTTGTACTAGTTATGGTGAAGATGAATAAGGTTGATATGAAAGTGCTCATATGGCTAACCATTGGTTAACTACTGTTGAACCAACTAAGTGTACACGTTTAGGCATGATTACTCAAACCTAAATGACGTATATTTCATTTGTGTATAACAAGCTAAGTTCGATCTAACGGTTGAAATATATTAGCTTGAATCTAATCAGGTTTTCATATAACGGTGAATATTTAATTCTTTGTTACCAAGGTAACTTATATTGCAAACCCTGATTTGGAGACTATATAAAGGAGAACTCTAGCAACTGATCCCCACACCTCAGGTGTGATACTAGTTGTATAAGCTAGAGTTGATTCTCCTTTAACCTTAGTTTTCTACCGAGACCCTATAGGTTAACGACTTGAAGACTTCATTGGGATTGTTCTCTTTGGTCAAGAAGTATCTTTATTGCCAAGTCTTCAAGTCGTTAACCTACAGGGTCTCGGTAGATACCTAAGGTTAAAGGAGAATCGACTCTAGCTTATACAACTAGTATCAAACATGAGATGTGGGGATTAGGTTTCCCAGTTGCTAGAGTTCTCCTTTATATAGTCTCCAAATCAGGGTTTGCAATCTAAGTTACCTTGGTAACAAAGCATTAAATATTCACCGTTAGATGAAAACCTGATTAGATTCAAGATAATATCTTTCAACCGTTAGATCGAACTTAGCTTGTTATACACAAATGAAATATACGTCATTTAGGTTTGAGTAACTGTACCTAAACGTTACACTTAGTTGGTTCAACAGGAGTTAACCAATGGTTAGCCATATGAGCACTTTCATATCAACCTTATTCATCTTCACCATAACTAGTCCAAATGACTCAAATTAACTAGTTCGAGAGTTGTTCAATTGCATAGATCTTATAGAAGTATACAAGACATAATCGAAGAAAAATCGGTTTTGATTCACTCGAATCGATTCATGAACATTATAGCCACGGTTTGCAAATTGCATTCCTTAATATATAAATGTTTTAGTTCATGAACAAACCAATTTTAGAAAGTAACACACTTAAGTATGCGTATGGGTATGCGTACTTAAGTAACCGGATTTGAGTTTGTTTTGGTTTCCAAACTCAGCAGAAATTCACGGACGTGAACTTTCCGCCAGTATGCGTATGGGTACGCATACTTAGGTAACCGGATTGAGTTGGCTTTGATTTCCAAACTCAACAGAAATTCACGGATGTGAACTTCCACCAGTATGCGTACGGGTACGCATACTTACCCAGTCTCCATCAACCATTTAGTACACGCACAAGTATGCATACATTTGGTTCCCGATTTTGGACTTATACACTAATGCGCGAACACATTATATGCTTATATCCAAAGATGGTTACATGTGCTAAACTCTTTATTTCAACCATTGAAACATTCTTAAAGGATGTTAAATAGAGGTTATTCACACACTATTTTTCATCAAAGCAATTTTCAAGATATTTAAATAATCAACATGACTTTCGTCACTTGTAAAGATGAACTTGGCCAAAGAGAAAGCTTACCAACACATATTTCGAGAAATAGATAAGAGAGATAAACTCGGCTCGAAATAGCAAATGTGTATAATCGAAGTCTATATGGCAATACGACTTTTGTCTCAAGATAGGAGATAGAGTAGATAGACTTTTGAGGGATAGATAAGTTCAAGTCTCCACATACCTTTTTGTCGATGAAGATCCACCAGTTCCTTGAGTAGTTCTTCATCTTTTCATGATGAACGCCGTGGAGTCTAGAGCTCAACTACACTTTATATCCTAGTCCGAGACTTAGCTATAAGTAGAATAGAAATCAAGACTTATAGTTTTGGCAACTAAACTTGACAACAAGCTTGAGATAGCAACGCTTGCGAGTTCGACCGAGCAATGCTCTAATAATCTCCCCCTTTGTCAATTTTAGTGACAAAACTATTAATACATATGGAATACAAAATAAATAAACTTTGCAGCTTCTCTTCCACATGCATGATCTCCTCTGTTCTTCAACATTACTCGAAATCTTCGTCACTTCCAAGTACTCCAATGATTCCAAAGATATTCAATGCAACATCACCGTTGTTGAAGATTCGTATCCATAACAATGAGAAAACAAAAGCTCTCAATCATTGTTACACAGTGTCATAGTATTATTACACAACTTCAAAGTTCAATTGTATCACAACTTTGACAACAATACTATGGCTATATGTATCACTCCCTCTTAGTCAATACTTCATCTCACATGAAAACCACTCCCCCTTTCATAATGATCCGAAAACCATATGTATTTGTAGTGTGAACTACACATTAATTCTCCCCCTTTTTGTCAATAAAATTGGCAAAGGTACGGAAATTAGTGGGATCCTAATGAAATTTCCATAGAGACATTTCATGACCAAAAGAAAGCACATATCAACTTTTTAGATGCAATCATATAGTCAAAACTAAATGCATTCATCAAGGAGTTTATAAAGATACAAGATAACCCCTATAATATTTCACAGCCGCACTCCCCACAAAGATTTGGCAATAAAGCACAAGTTCAATTAAGAACTCTCCCCATAAAATGTCATTCCCGAAAGAACAACAAGAGCGACCTTACTTTCACGAGAAAAGAAGGATTTCTTTGGACATTAACAAATCTCATAAAAATATGAATTTGTATCCAAAATACTCAATTGAATTAACCACAAGTGAACCCATGATTAATTCAACCGGAATACTCAACTAAATCAATCACAAGAGAACCCATGATTAATCTAATTTCAAAATGCTCAACATAAGAAAACTTACGGAGCCGCACAGTATAGACATAAAAATATGGATCAGGGAAGATCAATACTGCGGAATAAACAAAGATTCATTCTATCTTTCATCACTATTTGCACAATGACATATAATAGACTTAATCTTTGTAAACAAAAGCTCATCCTTTCTTCCATCAATATTTGCATAATGACATAAAAGGCTTAACTTTTGTTTTTGTCAAAAGTCCATTCATTCTTTTATCAATACTTGCATATCGACGTATGAAAGACTTAACTTTTGACAACGTATGATAGTTCACGGACGCAAACACACATATCCCATAACAAATTGCAATATATAAAACCATAAAGATTAATACTGTAAAAATCATCTTCCAAACAAACTTTAGAATTTAAATAAATAAATCTAATAACATTGAAGATGAAAACGTTGGACATAGCTATGTGTAATCACAATAATGGCTATTCCAAACTCTAGTTATTCTTCTTAAAAACTCAAGAATAAAATTCTCATAAGAAGCTTTCCTAGAAAAAATACACAACTCTTAGAGAACATGATTCGAAAAAAATTATACACGGCCAGCAACTAGAGATTGAACATAGACGAGCTCATCAGTTGCTTTCTTCAGTTCGTTTTTCAGATAATCAAGATTCCTTGTTACAATTTCAAGTTGTTCACGTACAACCTCAAAATCTCGAAAAAGATTTACTACTAGTTGTGATGACATCTAAACTGGTAGTTTGTTTTCATGATCAACAGCATGATAGCATGTTATGAAAAGAGGATTCTCATGAAACTCGATAATCTTTCCTTTCCTAACATTGTCTTCTTTGTAGCATCCATCCATTGTGTACACAGAAGTCAGATGAATCTTTTGACGTTACGGAACGTGTATGTATCAAAAGGAGCATGATACATATATATATATATACATATATATATATATATATGAGTGTGTCATAGGAAACCCTAGGGTTACTCGTATATGTTCCGTGTGGGTCAGGTGTACGTGCACACATGGATACAACCTTGGTACGAGACCAGGAGAAAAATGGAGCCAAATTTAGAGAAAGTCTTGAAAAACTCAAGAATCATTCTAAACCAAAAGATGACATTCTTTGTTCAAGGGAATAATAGAGAATTGTTGAAAACCAAGACAATCAAACAAGGAATTATTCTCAAGAGTAAATGATCAAAAACATTACATCATGTAAAGTACTGGAGCAAGGCTCAACAGTTTTATGATAATTGTTTCGTAAGAGCAAAGAGAAAAAAAAACTAAAATATAACAACAACAACTTTCTCAAGACACAAGGGCTTCTTGAGAATTATGAGCATCCTACCACATTACAAGAAGGATGCCACATTGAGCAGTCATGTTGTATTTTGATGAGCATTTTGCTCATCAAGAATATTGACTTCTTCTCTCTTTCCTTCATGAAAATTTTCATAAAAATCACTAGGATTAGTTGAAAGAGATTTAACCAGAGGGGAACAAGGAATACCTGAACCTGCTGCTTTCCTTGCCTTTTTGATGCTCCGTTTGAGTCTGTTTATGCTTACTTGATCTCAAAGACTCGATTATTGATATGAATGAAATTTGGAGCAGACACCTCTGGTTCACGGTCTTCTTCAGAGAGAGATAAGGAATTTGACTTTTCTTTTTTTCTCCTATGCCTTTTTCTCTTCTCAGAATAATTTAAGGAGTCAGTTGTCCACTTGACGTTCCTCCTTTTACCATTGTAGGCATTTTTTGTCTCAAAATCAAAATTTAAAAATGTCTTATCATAGCATTTCTCTTGATTGCAGACACTGCCTTTTACTCCAGCAATATGAGAGACAGGTTTAATTACTTCTTTCGACATCCATGCAAGAATGTTGTGAAGTTTCTCATTCCTCAGTCGAAAACGACATCTTCATTCAAGATGTCCTTTATTTCCGCAATAATAGCAGTTAAAGGAATTGTTCTTGACTGTTCTCATGCAAGTAAAACTTGAAGAAGTACAATCCTTGTTTCTAAGACTGTCGGCTTCTGGCAAAGTTTCTTCACATGAAGATTTGTCATTAGCATGAAAAAAATTAATCTTACCAGTGCTTGGAGCGTCTATTCCCTTATATCCCAGACCACGTTTATCACGATGTTCTTTACATGTTCCAAGCATAGAAGATAATTTTGTAGAGCTAGAATTGAATCTTTTCAGATTTTCTTCCAGTGATTTTACCTTATTAAGGGCAGCAGCGAGATCAGTCTCCAAGGATTTTTTATATGGCGAGGAGACCGAGTTCTCTGTCATTAAAACATTTTTGCTGAGAGTCATATCTTGCTTCAGATTCCGCAAGTCTTTCTTTCAACACAAAGAGATTTTGAAGGAGATTATCACATTCGGACCTTTTTGAACGTAAGTCTCTTCTCGATCTTTAACAGTAGATTGTAATAGTTTATATCCACAATCATAACCTCTAAAGAGTTTTTTCATCTTTCTGTTTTCTTGACAGAGAGGTGCCAAATATTTACCCAGGCAAGTTGTTGACTTCTTTTCTTTCAAAGCATGATCGAAGAGCTTGATATATTGAGAGACTTCCTCATCAATACTTTTTCCTTCTTCTGAGTCACTCCCATCTGAAAGATCATCCAACTGTTCATCAAGACATTTTTCCCAGTTGAAGGCAGATTCAGACACAGAGGCAGATACAGGAGGTTTCTTAGACGTTTAAGGATTTTAAAACACCTCAGGGGACTTCTGAACTGATGTTGCGTTATCAGAGAGATTACTGCCATCCATAGAGTCAGATCGCTTACAAACACAGACTTATAAGTTCTTTAAACGTATTTTCCAGCTCTGATACTAATTGTAAAAGTGGGGGTCTAACAACCTCACCCAATATTTTGCTTAGCAATCTGTATGGACTAACTCCAATATACTTTTAAGAGAATAAACTAGACAGTCAGACTTAATCTTAATAACAAGTATATCAAAAAGTTATATCTCAATTTCTCGATTCAATCCCAACTCAAACAAATAGAAATCTGCGAGTCTGATTGAATACAAGAGAAATAAACTTGAACGGTACCAAAGACCAATGTTCAAGGATCAATCAATTTTAATCAACAACCAAAGGTTGGATTAACCAATTGATCGATGCAAACGCACAACCTATGATATTTCTATTATATAACAAAATATAATACGGAAAATAAATAACACAGAAACCAGAAGTTTTGTTAACGAAGAAACCGCAAATGCATAAAAAACCCGTGACCTAGTCAAGATTGAACACCACACTGTATTAAGCCGCTATAGACACTAGCCTACTACAAACTAACTTCGGTCTGGACTATAGTTGAAACCCAATCAATCTCACACTAATTCAAGGTACAGTTGCGCTCCTTATGTCTCTGATCCCAGCAGGATACTACGCACTTGATTCCCTTAGCTGATCTCACCCACAACTAAGAGTTGCTACGAACCATAGTCGAAGACTTTAATAAACAAATCTTTACCACACAGAAAAATCTACAAGAATAGATAAGTATATCTCCCACAGAAATACCTACGATTTTTGTTCCGTCTTTTGATAAATCAAGTTGAACAAGAACCAATCGATAACCCGGACTTATATTCCCGAAGAACAGCCTAGAATTATCAATCACCTCACAATAATCTTAATCGACTAGCGAAACAAGATATTGCGGAATCACAAAGGATGAGACGAAGATGTTTGTGACTACTTTTCTATCTTGCCTATCGGAGAAATTAATCTCAGGCCAATCTTACGATTGCACTCAATCACGATAGAAACAGCAAGATCAGATCACCCAACTACGGAGAAAATAGTTTGGTCTGGCTTTACAATCCCAATGAAGTCTTCAGGTCGTTAACCTACAGGGTCTTGGTAGAAACCTAAGGTTAGAGGAGAACCGACTCTAGCTTATACAACTAGTATCACACAGGAGGTGTGGGATTTAGGTTTCCCAGTTGATAGAGTTCTCCTTTATATAGTCTCCAAATCAGGGTTTGCAATCTAAGTTACCTTTGTAACAAAGCATTCAATATTCACCGTTAGATGAAAACCTAATGAGATTCAAGCTAATATCTTTCAACCGTTACATCGAACTTAGCTTGTTATACATAAATGAAATATACGTCATTTAGGTTTGAGTAACCGTACCTAAACATGTACACTTAGTTGGTTCAACAGTAGTTAACCAATGGTTAGCCATATGAGCACTTTCATCTCAACCTTATTCATCTTCACCATAACTAGTCCAAATGACTCAAATGAACTAGTTCGAGAGTTGTTCAATTGCTTAGATCTTATAGAAGTATACAAGACACAATCGAAGCAAAATCGGTTTTTATTCACTCGAATCGATTCATGAACATTATATCCACGGTTTGCAAATTGCATTCCTTAATATATAAATGTTTTAGTTCATGACAAACCAATTTTAGAAAGTAACACACTTAAGTATGCGTATGGGTATGCGTACTTAAGTAATCGGATTTGAGTTTGTTTTTGTTTCCAAACTCAGCAGAAATTCACGGACGTGAACTTTCCGCCAGTATGCGTACGGGTACGCATACTTAGGTTACCGAATTTAGTTGGTTTTGATTTCCAAACTCAGCAGAAATTCACGGACGTGAACTTCCGCCAGTATGCGTACGGGTACGCATACTTACCCAGTCTCCATTAACCATTTAGTACACACACAAGTATGCATACATTTGGTTCCCGGTTTGGGACTTATACACTAATGCGTGAACACATTATATGCTTATATCCAAAGATGGTTACATGTTCTAAACTCTTTATTTCAATCATTGAAACATTCTTAGAGGATGTTAAATAGAGGTTATTCACACACTGTTTTTCATCAAAGCAATTTTCAAGATATTGAAATAATCAACATGACTTTCGTCACTTGTAAAGATGAACTTGGCCAAAGCGAAAGCTTACCAACACATATTTCGAGAAAAAGATAAGCGAGATAAACTCGGCTCGAAATAGCAAATGTGTATAATCGAAGTCTATATAGCAATACGACTTTTGTCTCAAGATAGGAGACATAGTAGATAGACTTTTTGAGTGATAGATAAGTTCAAGTCTCCACATACCTTTTAGTCGATGAAGTTCCACCAGTTCCTTGAGTAGTTCTTCGTCTTTGTATGATGAACGTCGTGGAGTCTAGAACTACACTTTCTATCCTGGTCCGAGACTTAGCTATAAGTAGACTAGAAATCAAGACCTATAGTTGTTGCAACTAAACTTGACAACAAGCTTGAGATAGCAACGCTTGCGAGTTCGACCGAGCAATGCTCTAACCGGGAGTGATACATATCACCATAGTATTGTTGTCAAAGTTATGATACAATTGGACTTTGATGCTGTGTAATAATACTATGACACTGTATAACAATGATTGAGAGCAATTGTTTTCTCATTGTTATTGCTATGGATCTTCAACATCTATGATGCTGAGTTGAACACATTTGGAATCACTAGAGTACTTGGAAGTGACGAAGATTTCGAGTAATGTTGAAGAACCAAGGAGATCAAACATTTGGATGAGAAGCTACAAAGTTTATTTATTTTGTAATCCATATGTATTGATAGTTTTGTCACTAAAATTGACAAAGGGGGAGATTGTTAGAGCACTGCTCGGTCAAACTCGCAAGCGTTGCTATCTTAAGCTTGTTTGTCAATGTTAGTGATCAAAATTATAAGTCTTCATTTCTAGTATACTTATAATGATGTCTCAGATTAGGATAAATTGTGTAGTTGAGCATTAGACTTCACGGCGTTCATCAATTGAATACGAAGAACTAGTAAGGAGATCTTGTGGAACTTCATCAACAAAAGGTATGTGTAGACTAAAACTCATCTATCACTTGGAAAGTCTATTTCTACTCTATCTCCTATATTGATACAAAAGTCGTATTACTATATAGTATTCGATTATGCACATTTGAGATTTCGAGCTGAGTTTAACTCGCTTACATATTTCTCGAAATATGTGTTGGTAAGCTTTTGCTTCAACCAAGTTCATCTTATATTCTTGACGAAAGTCGAAAGATGATCATGTGAAAATCGCCGAGTAACATCTTACATGGTTTGTGTGATACAATCATTTGGTGTAGACTTGGAATGTTTCGTTATGATTATTTCAATAACTTGAAAATTGCTTTGATGCTAATAGTTCGTGAAAACAGCTATTGACATCCTCTAAGAAAGTTTCAATGATTTAAATAGAGTTTAGAACACTTAACCATCATTGGATTATAAACATAGTATGTGTTTTTGCATATATGTGATCCATGACCGGAACTATAGAATGCATACCCGTATGCGTACCTGTTAGTTGTGAAATTCCGAATACCTAAGTACACATACCCATACGCGTACCGGAGAAGGGTTTGGGTCCGGGAATTTCTGCTGTGTTTTGAAGTATGCGTACCCGTTTGCATACTGGTGAACCCAAACTCAGATCGGCTACTTTAAGTATGCGTACCCGTTTGCATACTTGAGTGGTTTAAGTTCTAAAATCGGTTTGTTCATGAACTAATACATTTATATAATAATGAATACATTCTTTGCAAACCGTGGCTATAATGTTCATGAATTGATTCGAGTGAATCAAACAGATTTTGCTTCAATTGTGTTCTTGTATACTTCTATGAGAATATAGCAATTGAACAGCTCTATAACTAGTTTCATTAGAGTCATTTGAACTAGTTGTGGTTAAGATGAATAAGATTGATATGAATGTGTTCATATAGCTAACTTCGGTTAACTACTGTTGAGCCAACCTAGTGTACATGTTTAGGTATGGTTACTCAAACGTAAATGAAGGTACATTTCATTTGTATATAACAAGCTAAGTTCGATCTAACGGTTGAAAGATATTAGCTTGAATCTAATCAGGTTTTCATTTAACGGTGAATATTGAATGCTTTGTTACCAAGGTAACTTAGATTGCAAACCCTTATTTGAAAAATATATAAGGGAGAACTCTAGCAATAGGAAACCTAATCCCCACACCTCCTGTGTGATACTAGTTGCGACTAGAGTCGATTCTCCTTTAACCTTAGGTTTTTCATGAAATCCTGTAGGTTAACGACTTAAAGACTTCATTGGGATTGTGAAGCCAGGCCCAACTATTTTCTCTGTAGTTGCGTGTTCTGATCTTGCCTTGTTCTATCGTATTGAGTATTATCTTCTCTAAGATTTGCTCGAGATTGATTCTCCGATAGGCAAGATAAAAAGTAGTCACAAACATCTTTGTCTCATTGTTTGTGATTCCACAATATCTTGTTTCGCTTCCATACGATTAAGATTATTGTGATGTGATTGATAATACTAGGCTGTTCTTCGGGAAAATAAGTAAGGTTTATCAATTGGTTCCTGTGCACCTTGATTTATCAAAAGACGGAACAAAACTCGTAGGTATTTCTGTGGGAGACAGATTTATCTATTTCAATAGACTTTTCTATGTGAGACAGATTTGTTTATCAAGTCTTTGACTTTGGGTCGTAGCAATTGTTGGTTGTAGGTGAGATCAGCTAAGGGAATCAAGTGTGTAGAATCCTGCTGGGGTACAGAGACGTAAGGAGCGCAACTGTACCTTGATTAGTATGAGATTGATTAGGGCTCAACTACATTCCAGTCCGAAGTTCATTGGTAGTAGGCTAGTGTCTGTAGCGGCTTAATACAGTGTGGTGTTCAAAGCTGGACTAGGTCCCGGGGTTTTTCTGCATTTGCGGTTTCCTCGTTAACAAAATTTCTGGTGACTGTGTTATTTCTTTTCCGCATTATATTTTGTTATATAATAGAAATATCACAGGTATTGAGTTAAGTTCAACCAGTTCTTAAATCCGACCTTTGGGTTGTTGATTGAATATATTAACACTTGGATATTAGTCTGTGATACCTTCCAAGTTATTTCTATTATTTAATCGGGCTCGCAAATTCCTATTTGTTTGATTGCATATTGATTTGAGAAATTGAGATATAACTCTTTGATATACTTTTTAATGGATTGAGTCTGACCGTCTAGTTGATTCTCTTGAAAGTATATTGGAGTTTTTCTATTCAGATTGCCAAACGAAATATTGGGTGTGGTTGTTAGACCCCCGCTTTTTCAATTGGTATCAGAGCAGCCAAACACGTTAAATACCTTATAAGTCTGGGTTTGTAGAAATCTGATTTTTATCGACGAGTTTATCTCTAATAACGTACCAGTTCAGAAATTACCAGATGTTTTTCAAAGCTTAAATTCACCTGAGAGAACTGTCACATCAAAGTCAATATCTAAACATTCTCGTGATGTAGAAATTGTTGATATCTGGGAAACATGCCTAGGAGAACAGTTGGACGAACTTTCTGATGAAGGTGACTCAGATATTGATAGAGATGTTGATGAGGAAGTTTCAGAGTATGTTAAGCTATTGGATTCGTTGAAAAACAAGAAGATGACAACTGCTCATGTCACACGTCTTCTGACTCCTCTCTGTCAAGAAAACAAGAAATTGAGAAGATGTTACGTAGGTGTTTATGTTTCGAATCGTTCTAACGAATCGATCCTCAAGGATTCTGAGGAAAACCTACTTATAAAGTCACTTGAATGTGATAATCTTTATCAAAAGTATTTTTTGTTGGAAGAAAAACTTGCAGAATCTGAAGCAAGGATTAACTCCAAGCAAACAAGTTTTGATGACAGAGAAAGTGCTTGTGTCGTTCGAGAAAAACGCCTTGAGGCTGATTTAGCTGCTGCTCTTGATAAAATCAAGATGTTGGAAGATGACTTGAAAAAGTTCAATACAAGTTCAAGCAAATTAACCACTATGCTAAGAGCAAGTAAAAATCATCGTGATACACGAGGATTTGGTTATAAGGGAATAAATGCTCCAAGTATTAGCAAAGAGGTAAAATTTGTCAAGGCTAGTAATTCTTCTCAACAAAAGTTTTCCACTGATGGCAAAAGTGAAATACCTTCATCGGCAGTTAAAGTTTGAAAGAGCAATGTATATCAACCTTCAAAGTTAGCACATACAGAT
The DNA here is from genome assembly GCA_023531105.1 of Papaver atlanticum. Classification (NCBI taxonomy): domain Eukaryota; kingdom Viridiplantae; phylum Streptophyta; class Magnoliopsida; order Ranunculales; family Papaveraceae; genus Papaver; species Papaver atlanticum. The sequence continues at coordinate 19,359 of JAJJMB010003911.1, forward strand.
CGAGGTAAGAACATTCCTTATGTTTGCAACTATTGCGGAAATAAAGGTCACCTGGAAAGTGTTAGAGCACTTCTCGGTCGAACTCGCAAGCGTTGCTATCTCAAGATTGTTGTCAAGTTTAGTTGCCAAAACTATAATTCTTGATTTCTAGTCTACTTATAGCTAAGTCTCGGACTAGGATATAAAGTTTAGTTCTAGACTCCACGGTGTTCATCATACAAAGACGAAGAACTACTCAAGGAACTGGTGGAACTTCATCGACAAAAAGGTATGTGGAGACTTGAACTTATCTATCACTCAAAAAGTCTATCTACTCTATCTCCTATCTTGAGACAAAAGTCGTATTGCTATATAGACTTCGATTATACACATTTGCTATTTCGAGCCGAGTTTATCTCCCTTATCTTTTTCTTGAAATATGTGTTGGTAAGCTTTCGCTTTGGCCAAGTTCATATTTACAAGTGACGAAAGTCATGTTGATTATTTCAATATCTTGAAAATTGCTTTGATGAAAAATAGTGTGTGAATAACCTCTATTTAACATCCTCTAAGAATGTTTCAATGATTGAAATAAAGA
>JAJJMB010003911.1:19945-36430 GCA_023531105.1 Papaver atlanticum
CCTCTATTTAACATCCTCTAAGAATGTTTCAATGATTGAAATAAAGATTTTAGAACATGTAACCATATTTGGATATAAGCATATAATGTGTTCACGCATTAGTGTATAAGTCCAAAACCGGGAACCAAATGTATGCATACTTGTGTGTATACTAAATGGTTGATGAAGACTGGGTAAGTATGCGTACCCGTACGCATACTGGCGGAAGTTCACGTCCGTGAATTTCTGTTGAGTTTGGAAATCAAAACCAACTCAATCCGGTTACCTAAGTATGCATACTGGCGGAAAGTTCACGTCCGTGAATTTTTGCTGAGTTTGGAAACCAATACAAACTCAAATCCGGTTACTTAAGTATGCATACCCGTACGCATACTTAAGTGTGTTACTTTCTAAAATTGGTTTATTCGTGAAATTAAATATATATAAACTAAGGAATGCATATTTGCAAACCGTGGCTATAAAGTTCATGAATCGATTCGAGTGAATCAAAACGTATTTTGGTTTGGTTGTGTCTTGTATACTTCTATAAGATCTAAGCAATTGAACAACTCTTGAACTAGTTCATTTGAGTCATTTTGACTAGTTATGGTGAAGATGAATAAGGTTGATATGAAAGTGCTCATATGGGTAACCATTTGGTTAACTACTGTTGAACCAACAACTTGTACACGTTTAGGTACGGTTACTCAAACCTTAATGACGTATATTTCATTTGTGTATAACAAGCTAAGTTCGATCTAACGGTTGAAATATATTAGCTTGAATCTAATCAGGTTTTCATCTAATGGTGAATATTGAACGCTTTGTTACCAAGGTAACTTAGATTGCAAACCCTGATTTGAAGACTATATAAAGGAGAACTCTAGCAACTGGGTAATTTAATGCCCACACCTCCTGTGTGATACTATTTGTATAAGCTAGAGTCGATTCTCCTTTAACCTTAGGTTTCTACCAAGACCCTTTAGGTTAACGACTTGAAGACTTCATTGGGATTGTGAAGCCAGACCCAACTATTTGCTTTGTAGTTGCGTGATCTGATCTTGCTGTTTCAATCGTGATTGAGTGCAATCATAAGATTGGCTTTAGATTAATTTCTCCGATAGGAAAGATAGAAAAGTAGTCACAAACATATTTGTCTCATCCTTTGTGATTCCACAATATCTTGTTTCGCTAGTCGATTAAGATTATTTTGAGGTGATTGATAATTCTAGGCTGTTCTTCGGGAATATAAGTCCGGGTTATTGATTTGTTCCTGTTCACCTTGGTTTATTAAAAGACCGAACAAAACTTGTAGGTATTTCTGTGGGAGACAGATTTATCTATTCTTGTAGACTTTTCTATGTGATACAGCTTTGTTTATTAAAGTCTTCGACTTTGGGTCGTAGCATCTCTTAGTTGTGGGTGAGATCAGCTAAGGGAATCAAGTGCATAGTATCATGCTGGTATCAGAGACGAAAGGAGCGCAACTGTACCTTGGATCAGTGTGAGATTGATTGGGGTTCAACTACAGTCCAGACCGAAGTTAGTTTGTAGTACTCTAGTGTCTGTAGCGGCTTAATACAGTGTGTGTTCAATCTGGACTAGGTCCCGGGGTTTTTCTGCATTTGTGGTTTCCTCGTTAACAAAACTTCTGGTGTCTGTGTTATTTCTTTTTCACATTATATTTTGTTATATAATTGAAATATCACAGGTTGTGCGTTGAATCAATCAATTGGGAAATCCGACCTTTGGTTGTTGATTGAAATTGATTGATACTTGAACATTGGTCTTTGGTACCATTCAAGTTAATTTCTCTTGTATTCAATTAGACTCGCAGATTTCTATTTGCTTGAGTAAGGATTGAATCGAGAAATTGAGATATAACTCTTTGATATACTTTTATTAAGATTGAGTCTGACTGTCTAGTTAATTCTCTTAAAAGTATATTAGAGTTAGTCCATACAAATTTCTAAGCGAATTATTGGGTGAGGTTGTTGTACCCCCACTTTTTCAATTTGTATCAGAGCAGGCAAACACGTTTAAGACCTTATAAGTCTGTGTTTGTAGCGATCTGACTCTATGGACAGTAAAGTCTCTATAAACGCTTCACCAGGAATAAAATCTGATCGTAGAGAAAGTTCTGAAAAACTAGTTATTCTCCAGATAAAGTTGGATGAACAAATCTGGATCAACTCTGATCTAGTTGCAGAAATTGCACTGTATAAGGATTTGAAATCTGTCAAAATTCCTTCAATGAATTTGAATAACTCTGTTTATTCTTCTTATCTGAAGAATGGTCACAAGTCAGATGATAAGCAAGGTCTAGGCTTTGTGAAACTTGATAGGACTCTGAACTACTCAAACGAGATTAAAGATGTTGGTCAATATATGTTCTGTGACTCTTACAATCACTTTCAACATACGTGTATGTCCTTCCGGAAAAGCCTAAAAGTTGCAAGTAATCTTCATAAGAAAGCTGAACAACTGTTTGCTTCTCTAAAAGGATGTACAAAACTAACAAGAAATCCTAAACAGGATAGTAGTGTTAGTATGGGATCTTTTGCTTTAAAATCAACATCGCCCTTTCAATGGTTTCTTGATAGTGGATATAACCGACATATGACAGGTGATCTCACTCAGTTTGTTTCTTCAAACGACTAAGAAGGAGGTCCCGTGACATTTGGAGATGGGAGTTGTTGTTACATAAGCAAGAAGGGGACGATCAAACTTCCCGGCGTACCTGAAATCCATGATGTAGTATACGTAAAAGGTATGAATGCAAACCTTCTTTCTATTAGTTAAATCTGTGACAAAGGCCATAGAGTTGTCTTCAATGCGAATGGATGTGACATTGTAGACAAAACTGGGAAAGTAATTTTTCAGGGAACTCGTGGTAAAAACAACTGTTATCTTCTGGATACTCAGTTCAGTAACTGTTGCAATTTGACTAAGGTGGAATCTACACATCTTTGGAATGAGCATTTTGGTCACATCAATTATTGTCTTCTAACTAAGATCATTAATAAAGAACTTGTTAGAGGCGTTCCCAAAATCAATGCAAAGATTGATGGTGTATGTGGTGCCTGTCAAAAGGGTAAACAAACGAAAGTTCACCATAAATCATCTCGAGATATTCTCACTAAAGCTCCACTTGATTTAATTCATATGGATCTCTTCGGACCTATTCAATAACCCACGGTTGCTGGTAAGAAGTATGCTTTAGTTATGGTAGATAATTACACCATATTCACTTGGGTTGCATTTCTATCTCATAAGAATGAAACCCTTGATGAATTCAAGGTTATTGTTAAGAGAATCCAGAATGAACAAGGTCGCAAACTAAAGAAAATTAGAAGCGACCGTGGAACTGAATTCAAGGACACTAAGGTGTTTGAATTTTGTGACGAACTGGGGATTATTAAACAATATTTACCACCTATTACTCCTCAAGCTAATGGAGTTGCAGAAAGAAAAAATAGGAACATTCAGGAAATTGCCAGGGTAATGCTCCATAACAAAAACTTACCGTTAAGGTTTTGGGGAGAAGCTGTTTTCACAGCATGTTATTTGATCAACCATGTCTACCTACGGTCTAAAACCCTAAACACTCCTTATGAGTTGTGGTACGGTAGAAAACCCAACTTGCACTATCTTAGAGTGTTCGGAAGCAAGTGCTACATTCTAAAAGATCGAGAACAGAGAGGGAAATTTGATACTAAAAGTGATGAAGGTATCTTCCTTGGCTATGCCTCTGATAGTCGTCGTTTTCGAGTATTTAATCTCAGAACCCAAGTTATGATTGAGTCTGCTAATGTTATTATCGATGATATTAGTAATTTCCATCATGATAATCCTCCTGCTGAATTGCCTCCAACTGAGACGATTGAGAAAGTCAAAGAAATTCCAGAATCAGTTGAAGTCATCCCAAGTGTTACTGATCCTGATATTTTTAGTGACGAGGATAAGAGCACTGATCAGGCTACTCATGTTGAACAAGAGCGTGTCCCTCCTCGACACCTCTGGGTTCAAAGGAATCATGATCCCAATAGTATTATTGGAGGTCGAGATTCTACTACTAAGACAAGAGGACAACTTCAAAATATTTGCAATTTTGGTTGTTATCTTTCACAAGTAGAACCGAGAAATATTGATAAAGCTCTTAGCGATCCCTTTTGGGTGAATACAATGCATGAAGAGTTAAATCAATTTCAAAGACAAGATGTATGGGAACTGGTACCTTGTCCCTCCGATATCAGTATTGTCGGCACCAAATGGATATTCAATAATAAGTCTGATGAATTTGGCACAATTGTCAGAAATAAAGCCAGACTTGTCGCTCAAGGATATTCATAGATTGAAGGTATCGACTTTGATGAAACCTTTGCTCCTGTGGCACGTATTGAGTCAATTTGGTTGTTATTAGCTCATGCTTGTTTTCTTAAGGTTAAGCTGTTTCAAATGGACATAAAATCCGCGTTCCTAAATAGAAACTTAAAGGAAGAGGTCTATGTCGCTCAACCTAAGGGTTTTGAAAACCCTGATTTCCCAGATCATGTTCTTAAGCTTAAAAAGGCATTATATGGGTTAAAACAAGCACCTCGTGCCTGGTTCGAAAAACTTACTACTTCTCTTCTTAGGAAAGGTTTTTCGAGAGGCGGAGCTGATAAAACCTTGTTTACCAAATGGAGTGGGAAAGATGTTGTCATTGCTCAAGTCTATGTAGATGATATCATCTATGGTTCAACTTTTGAGAAACTTGCAAAGATTTTCAAGTCTCTCTTGGCAAATAATTTGAAATAAGCAATGTTGGTGAATTAAAGTTCTTCTTAGGATTACAAATTCAGCAACATAAGGATGTAATTTACTTATCTCAAGAAAAATATGTTAAGGATCTTGTCTCAAGGTTCGGTCTGGATAAGTCAATTCCAAAATTGACACCTATGCCCACCACTGGTAAACTACAGAGAGATGAGAAAGGAGTAAATGTGGATCAAAAAATGTATCGATCTATTATTGGTGGCCTTTTATATCTTACAGCTACTAGACCTGATATTGCTTTTAGTGTTGGTTGTTGTGCTAATTCAGGATAACCCAAAGGAATCTCATCTTGCAGCTGCAAAAAGGATCATACGATATGTGAACCATACGGTCGGGTATGGTCTATCTTACACTTTTGATACTAACACTGATCTTTCTGCTTATTCAGATGCTGATTGGGCAGGATGTGTAGAAGACAGAAAAAGTACATCAGGGGGTTTCTACTACGTAGGACTGAATCTTGTGGCTTGGCATAGCAAGAAACAAAATTCACAATCTCTGTCCACATGTGAAGCAGAATATATTGCTGCCGGCTCATGTTGTACTCAACTTCTCTTTATGAAACAAATGTTGGCTGATTATGGAATTGATACTGGAATAATAAAGATCTTTTGTGATAACTCCAGCGCGATTCGAATCACTGAGAATCCCGTTGATCACTTAAGAACAAAGCACATTGATATAAGGTACCATTTTATTCGAGATCTCTATGAAAATGGTATCATAAATATGGAATTTGTTCCTTCCGAACAACAATTGGCTGATATTCTTACCAAACCATTAGACACTGCTACATTTCAACACTTACGACAGTCTATTGGTGTTGTTTTGGTTCATTAGTTATTCCTAAAACTCTCCTGTGCTTATCTCGATCTTTTGGACAATTGAGTTTGGAACTCTAGTAAGTGTTTACTTCAATTCTGCATTTGTTTCAGTAAGTTGATTTTCAGTCAGGTTTCTTAGTGTAATGTCCAAAGAAATCCTTCTTTTCTCGTGAAAGTAAGGTCGCTCTTGTTGTTCTTTCGGGAATGACATTTTATGGGGAGAGTTCTTAATTGAACTTGTGCTTTATTGCCAAATCTTTGTGGGGAGTGCGGCTGTGAAATATTATAGGGGTTATCTTGTATCTTTATAAACTCCTTGATGAATGCATTTAGTTTTGACTATATGATTGCATCTAAAAAGTTGATATGTGCTTTCTTTTGGTCATGAAATGTCTCTATGGAAATTTCATTAGGATCCCACTAATTTCCGTACCTTTGCCAATTTTATTGACAAAAAGGGGGAGAATTAATGTGTAGTTCACACTACAAATACATATGGTTTTCGTATCATTATGTAAGGGGGAGTGATACATATCACCATAGTATTGTTGTCGAAGTTGTGATACAATTGAACTTTGATGTTGTGTAATAATACTATGACACTGTGTAACAATGATTGAGAGCTTTTGTTTTCTCATTGTTGTGGCTACGGATTTTCAACAACGATGATGTTGAACTTACAACCTTTGGAATCATTGGAGTAATTGGAAGTGACGAATATTTCGAGTAATGTTGAAGAACAGACGAGATCATGCATGTGGAAGAGAAGCTGCAATGTTTATTTTTTGTATTCTATATGTATTGATAGTTTTGTCACTAAAATTGACAAATGAGGAGATTGTTAGAGAACTGCTCGGTCGAACTCGCAAGCGTTGCTATCTCAAGCTTGTTGTCAAGTTTAGTTGCCAAAACTATAAGTCTTGATTTCTAGTCTACTTATAGCTAAGTCTCGGACTATGATAGAAAGTGTAGTTGAGCTCTAGAATCCACGACGTTCATCATACAAAGACGAAGAACTACTCAAGGAACTGGTGGAACTTTATCGACTAAAAGGTATGTGGAGACTTGAACTTATCTATCACTCAAAAAGTCCATCTAATCTAACTCCTATCTTGAGACAAGAGTCGTATTGCTATATAGACTTCGATTATACACATTTGCTATTTCGAGCCGAGTTTATCTCGTTTATCTTTTTCTCGAAATATGTGTTGGTAAGCTTTCGCTTTGGCCAAGTTCATCTTTACAAGTGACGAAAGTCATGTTGATTATTTCAATATCTTGAAAATTTCTTTGATGAAAAATAATGTGTGAATAACCTCTATTTAACATCCTCTAAGAATGTTTTAATGATTGAAATAGAGAGTTTAGAACATGTAACCATCTTTGGATATAAGCATATAATGTGTTCGTGCATTAGTGTATAAGTCCATAACCGGGAACCAAATGTATGCATAATTGTGTGTGTACTAAATGGTTGATGGAGACTGGGTAAGTATGCGTACCCATACGCATACTGGCGGATGTTCACGTCCGTGAATTTCTGCTGAGTTTGGAAATAAAAACCAACTCAATCCGGTTACCTAAGTATGCGTACCCGTACGCATACTGGCGGAAAGTTCGCGTCCGTGAATTATTGCTTAGTTTTGAAACCAATACAAACTCAAATCCTGTTACTTAAGTACGCATACCCGTACGCATACTGAAGTGTGTTACTTTCTAAAATTGGTTTATTCGTGAACTAAAACATTTATATATTAAGGAATGCAATTTGCAAACCGTGGCTATAATGTTCATGAATCGATTCTAGTGAATCAAAACCGATTTTGCTTCGATTGTGTCTTGTATACTTCTATAAGATCTAAGCGATTGAACAACTCTCGAACTAGTTCATTTGAGTCATTTGTACTAGTTATGGTGAAGATGAATAAGGTTGATATGAAAGTGCTCATATGGCTAACCATTGGTTAACTACTGTTGAACCAACTAAGTGTACACGTTTAGGCATGATTACTCAAACCTAAATGACGTATATTTCATTTGTGTATAACAAGCTAAGTTCGATCTAACGGTTGAAATATATTAGCTTGAATCTAATCAGGTTTTCATATAACGGTGAATATTTAATTCTTTGTTACCAAGGTAACTTATATTGCAAACCCTGATTTGGAGACTATATAAAGGAGAACTCTAGCAACTGATCCCCACACCTCAGGTGTGATACTAGTTGTATAAGCTAGAGTTGATTCTCCTTTAACCTTAGTTTTCTACCGAGACCCTATAGGTTAACGACTTGAAGACTTCATTGGGATTGTTCTCTTTGGTCAAGAAGTATCTTTATTGCCAAGTCTTCAAGTCGTTAACCTACAGGGTCTCGGTAGATACCTAAGGTTAAAGGAGAATCGACTCTAGCTTATACAACTAGTATCAAACATGAGATGTGGGGATTAGGTTTCCCAGTTGCTAGAGTTCTCCTTTATATAGTCTCCAAATCAGGGTTTGCAATCTAAGTTACCTTGGTAACAAAGCATTAAATATTCACCGTTAGATGAAAACCTGATTAGATTCAAGATAATATCTTTCAACCGTTAGATCGAACTTAGCTTGTTATACACAAATGAAATATACGTCATTTAGGTTTGAGTAACTGTACCTAAACGTTACACTTAGTTGGTTCAACAGGAGTTAACCAATGGTTAGCCATATGAGCACTTTCATATCAACCTTATTCATCTTCACCATAACTAGTCCAAATGACTCAAATTAACTAGTTCGAGAGTTGTTCAATTGCATAGATCTTATAGAAGTATACAAGACATAATCGAAGAAAAATCGGTTTTGATTCACTCGAATCGATTCATGAACATTATAGCCACGGTTTGCAAATTGCATTCCTTAATATATAAATGTTTTAGTTCATGAACAAACCAATTTTAGAAAGTAACACACTTAAGTATGCGTATGGGTATGCGTACTTAAGTAACCGGATTTGAGTTTGTTTTGGTTTCCAAACTCAGCAGAAATTCACGGACGTGAACTTTCCGCCAGTATGCGTATGGGTACGCATACTTAGGTAACCGGATTGAGTTGGCTTTGATTTCCAAACTCAACAGAAATTCACGGATGTGAACTTCCACCAGTATGCGTACGGGTACGCATACTTACCCAGTCTCCATCAACCATTTAGTACACGCACAAGTATGCATACATTTGGTTCCCGATTTTGGACTTATACACTAATGCGCGAACACATTATATGCTTATATCCAAAGATGGTTACATGTGCTAAACTCTTTATTTCAACCATTGAAACATTCTTAAAGGATGTTAAATAGAGGTTATTCACACACTATTTTTCATCAAAGCAATTTTCAAGATATTTAAATAATCAACATGACTTTCGTCACTTGTAAAGATGAACTTGGCCAAAGAGAAAGCTTACCAACACATATTTCGAGAAATAGATAAGAGAGATAAACTCGGCTCGAAATAGCAAATGTGTATAATCGAAGTCTATATGGCAATACGACTTTTGTCTCAAGATAGGAGATAGAGTAGATAGACTTTTGAGGGATAGATAAGTTCAAGTCTCCACATACCTTTTTGTCGATGAAGATCCACCAGTTCCTTGAGTAGTTCTTCATCTTTTCATGATGAACGCCGTGGAGTCTAGAGCTCAACTACACTTTATATCCTAGTCCGAGACTTAGCTATAAGTAGAATAGAAATCAAGACTTATAGTTTTGGCAACTAAACTTGACAACAAGCTTGAGATAGCAACGCTTGCGAGTTCGACCGAGCAATGCTCTAATAATCTCCCCCTTTGTCAATTTTAGTGACAAAACTATTAATACATATGGAATACAAAATAAATAAACTTTGCAGCTTCTCTTCCACATGCATGATCTCCTCTGTTCTTCAACATTACTCGAAATCTTCGTCACTTCCAAGTACTCCAATGATTCCAAAGATATTCAATGCAACATCACCGTTGTTGAAGATTCGTATCCATAACAATGAGAAAACAAAAGCTCTCAATCATTGTTACACAGTGTCATAGTATTATTACACAACTTCAAAGTTCAATTGTATCACAACTTTGACAACAATACTATGGCTATATGTATCACTCCCTCTTAGTCAATACTTCATCTCACATGAAAACCACTCCCCCTTTCATAATGATCCGAAAACCATATGTATTTGTAGTGTGAACTACACATTAATTCTCCCCCTTTTTGTCAATAAAATTGGCAAAGGTACGGAAATTAGTGGGATCCTAATGAAATTTCCATAGAGACATTTCATGACCAAAAGAAAGCACATATCAACTTTTTAGATGCAATCATATAGTCAAAACTAAATGCATTCATCAAGGAGTTTATAAAGATACAAGATAACCCCTATAATATTTCACAGCCGCACTCCCCACAAAGATTTGGCAATAAAGCACAAGTTCAATTAAGAACTCTCCCCATAAAATGTCATTCCCGAAAGAACAACAAGAGCGACCTTACTTTCACGAGAAAAGAAGGATTTCTTTGGACATTAACAAATCTCATAAAAATATGAATTTGTATCCAAAATACTCAATTGAATTAACCACAAGTGAACCCATGATTAATTCAACCGGAATACTCAACTAAATCAATCACAAGAGAACCCATGATTAATCTAATTTCAAAATGCTCAACATAAGAAAACTTACGGAGCCGCACAGTATAGACATAAAAATATGGATCAGGGAAGATCAATACTGCGGAATAAACAAAGATTCATTCTATCTTTCATCACTATTTGCACAATGACATATAATAGACTTAATCTTTGTAAACAAAAGCTCATCCTTTCTTCCATCAATATTTGCATAATGACATAAAAGGCTTAACTTTTGTTTTTGTCAAAAGTCCATTCATTCTTTTATCAATACTTGCATATCGACGTATGAAAGACTTAACTTTTGACAACGTATGATAGTTCACGGACGCAAACACACATATCCCATAACAAATTGCAATATATAAAACCATAAAGATTAATACTGTAAAAATCATCTTCCAAACAAACTTTAGAATTTAAATAAATAAATCTAATAACATTGAAGATGAAAACGTTGGACATAGCTATGTGTAATCACAATAATGGCTATTCCAAACTCTAGTTATTCTTCTTAAAAACTCAAGAATAAAATTCTCATAAGAAGCTTTCCTAGAAAAAATACACAACTCTTAGAGAACATGATTCGAAAAAAATTATACACGGCCAGCAACTAGAGATTGAACATAGACGAGCTCATCAGTTGCTTTCTTCAGTTCGTTTTTCAGATAATCAAGATTCCTTGTTACAATTTCAAGTTGTTCACGTACAACCTCAAAATCTCGAAAAAGATTTACTACTAGTTGTGATGACATCTAAACTGGTAGTTTGTTTTCATGATCAACAGCATGATAGCATGTTATGAAAAGAGGATTCTCATGAAACTCGATAATCTTTCCTTTCCTAACATTGTCTTCTTTGTAGCATCCATCCATTGTGTACACAGAAGTCAGATGAATCTTTTGACGTTACGGAACGTGTATGTATCAAAAGGAGCATGATACATATATATATATATACATATATATATATATATATGAGTGTGTCATAGGAAACCCTAGGGTTACTCGTATATGTTCCGTGTGGGTCAGGTGTACGTGCACACATGGATACAACCTTGGTACGAGACCAGGAGAAAAATGGAGCCAAATTTAGAGAAAGTCTTGAAAAACTCAAGAATCATTCTAAACCAAAAGATGACATTCTTTGTTCAAGGGAATAATAGAGAATTGTTGAAAACCAAGACAATCAAACAAGGAATTATTCTCAAGAGTAAATGATCAAAAACATTACATCATGTAAAGTACTGGAGCAAGGCTCAACAGTTTTATGATAATTGTTTCGTAAGAGCAAAGAGAAAAAAAAACTAAAATATAACAACAACAACTTTCTCAAGACACAAGGGCTTCTTGAGAATTATGAGCATCCTACCACATTACAAGAAGGATGCCACATTGAGCAGTCATGTTGTATTTTGATGAGCATTTTGCTCATCAAGAATATTGACTTCTTCTCTCTTTCCTTCATGAAAATTTTCATAAAAATCACTAGGATTAGTTGAAAGAGATTTAACCAGAGGGGAACAAGGAATACCTGAACCTGCTGCTTTCCTTGCCTTTTTGATGCTCCGTTTGAGTCTGTTTATGCTTACTTGATCTCAAAGACTCGATTATTGATATGAATGAAATTTGGAGCAGACACCTCTGGTTCACGGTCTTCTTCAGAGAGAGATAAGGAATTTGACTTTTCTTTTTTTCTCCTATGCCTTTTTCTCTTCTCAGAATAATTTAAGGAGTCAGTTGTCCACTTGACGTTCCTCCTTTTACCATTGTAGGCATTTTTTGTCTCAAAATCAAAATTTAAAAATGTCTTATCATAGCATTTCTCTTGATTGCAGACACTGCCTTTTACTCCAGCAATATGAGAGACAGGTTTAATTACTTCTTTCGACATCCATGCAAGAATGTTGTGAAGTTTCTCATTCCTCAGTCGAAAACGACATCTTCATTCAAGATGTCCTTTATTTCCGCAATAATAGCAGTTAAAGGAATTGTTCTTGACTGTTCTCATGCAAGTAAAACTTGAAGAAGTACAATCCTTGTTTCTAAGACTGTCGGCTTCTGGCAAAGTTTCTTCACATGAAGATTTGTCATTAGCATGAAAAAAATTAATCTTACCAGTGCTTGGAGCGTCTATTCCCTTATATCCCAGACCACGTTTATCACGATGTTCTTTACATGTTCCAAGCATAGAAGATAATTTTGTAGAGCTAGAATTGAATCTTTTCAGATTTTCTTCCAGTGATTTTACCTTATTAAGGGCAGCAGCGAGATCAGTCTCCAAGGATTTTTTATATGGCGAGGAGACCGAGTTCTCTGTCATTAAAACATTTTTGCTGAGAGTCATATCTTGCTTCAGATTCCGCAAGTCTTTCTTTCAACACAAAGAGATTTTGAAGGAGATTATCACATTCGGACCTTTTTGAACGTAAGTCTCTTCTCGATCTTTAACAGTAGATTGTAATAGTTTATATCCACAATCATAACCTCTAAAGAGTTTTTTCATCTTTCTGTTTTCTTGACAGAGAGGTGCCAAATATTTACCCAGGCAAGTTGTTGACTTCTTTTCTTTCAAAGCATGATCGAAGAGCTTGATATATTGAGAGACTTCCTCATCAATACTTTTTCCTTCTTCTGAGTCACTCCCATCTGAAAGATCATCCAACTGTTCATCAAGACATTTTTCCCAGTTGAAGGCAGATTCAGACACAGAGGCAGATACAGGAGGTTTCTTAGACGTTTAAGGATTTTAAAACACCTCAGGGGACTTCTGAACTGATGTTGCGTTATCAGAGAGATTACTGCCATCCATAGAGTCAGATCGCTTACAAACACAGACTTATAAGTTCTTTAAACGTATTTTCCAGCTCTGATACTAATTGTAAAAGTGGGGGTCTAACAACCTCACCCAATATTTTGCTTAGCAATCTGTATGGACTAACTCCAATATACTTTTAAGAGAATAAACTAGACAGTCAGACTTAATCTTAATAACAAGTATATCAAAAAGTTATATCTCAATTTCTCGATTCAATCCCAACTCAAACAAATAGAAATCTGCGAGTCTGATTGAATACAAGAGAAATAAACTTGAACGGTACCAAAGACCAATGTTCAAGGATCAATCAATTTTAATCAACAACCAAAGGTTGGATTAACCAATTGATCGATGCAAACGCACAACCTATGATATTTCTATTATATAACAAAATATAATACGGAAAATAAATAACACAGAAACCAGAAGTTTTGTTAACGAAGAAACCGCAAATGCATAAAAAACCCGTGACCTAGTCAAGATTGAACACCACACTGTATTAAGCCGCTATAGACACTAGCCTACTACAAACTAACTTCGGTCTGGACTATAGTTGAAACCCAATCAATCTCACACTAATTCAAGGTACAGTTGCGCTCCTTATGTCTCTGATCCCAGCAGGATACTACGCACTTGATTCCCTTAGCTGATCTCACCCACAACTAAGAGTTGCTACGAACCATAGTCGAAGACTTTAATAAACAAATCTTTACCACACAGAAAAATCTACAAGAATAGATAAGTATATCTCCCACAGAAATACCTACGATTTTTGTTCCGTCTTTTGATAAATCAAGTTGAACAAGAACCAATCGATAACCCGGACTTATATTCCCGAAGAACAGCCTAGAATTATCAATCACCTCACAATAATCTTAATCGACTAGCGAAACAAGATATTGCGGAATCACAAAGGATGAGACGAAGATGTTTGTGACTACTTTTCTATCTTGCCTATCGGAGAAATTAATCTCAGGCCAATCTTACGATTGCACTCAATCACGATAGAAACAGCAAGATCAGATCACCCAACTACGGAGAAAATAGTTTGGTCTGGCTTTACAATCCCAATGAAGTCTTCAGGTCGTTAACCTACAGGGTCTTGGTAGAAACCTAAGGTTAGAGGAGAACCGACTCTAGCTTATACAACTAGTATCACACAGGAGGTGTGGGATTTAGGTTTCCCAGTTGATAGAGTTCTCCTTTATATAGTCTCCAAATCAGGGTTTGCAATCTAAGTTACCTTTGTAACAAAGCATTCAATATTCACCGTTAGATGAAAACCTAATGAGATTCAAGCTAATATCTTTCAACCGTTACATCGAACTTAGCTTGTTATACATAAATGAAATATACGTCATTTAGGTTTGAGTAACCGTACCTAAACATGTACACTTAGTTGGTTCAACAGTAGTTAACCAATGGTTAGCCATATGAGCACTTTCATCTCAACCTTATTCATCTTCACCATAACTAGTCCAAATGACTCAAATGAACTAGTTCGAGAGTTGTTCAATTGCTTAGATCTTATAGAAGTATACAAGACACAATCGAAGCAAAATCGGTTTTTATTCACTCGAATCGATTCATGAACATTATATCCACGGTTTGCAAATTGCATTCCTTAATATATAAATGTTTTAGTTCATGACAAACCAATTTTAGAAAGTAACACACTTAAGTATGCGTATGGGTATGCGTACTTAAGTAATCGGATTTGAGTTTGTTTTTGTTTCCAAACTCAGCAGAAATTCACGGACGTGAACTTTCCGCCAGTATGCGTACGGGTACGCATACTTAGGTTACCGAATTTAGTTGGTTTTGATTTCCAAACTCAGCAGAAATTCACGGACGTGAACTTCCGCCAGTATGCGTACGGGTACGCATACTTACCCAGTCTCCATTAACCATTTAGTACACACACAAGTATGCATACATTTGGTTCCCGGTTTGGGACTTATACACTAATGCGTGAACACATTATATGCTTATATCCAAAGATGGTTACATGTTCTAAACTCTTTATTTCAATCATTGAAACATTCTTAGAGGATGTTAAATAGAGGTTATTCACACACTGTTTTTCATCAAAGCAATTTTCAAGATATTGAAATAATCAACATGACTTTCGTCACTTGTAAAGATGAACTTGGCCAAAGCGAAAGCTTACCAACACATATTTCGAGAAAAAGATAAGCGAGATAAACTCGGCTCGAAATAGCAAATGTGTATAATCGAAGTCTATATAGCAATACGACTTTTGTCTCAAGATAGGAGACATAGTAGATAGACTTTTTGAGTGATAGATAAGTTCAAGTCTCCACATACCTTTTAGTCGATGAAGTTCCACCAGTTCCTTGAGTAGTTCTTCGTCTTTGTATGATGAACGTCGTGGAGTCTAGAACTACACTTTCTATCCTGGTCCGAGACTTAGCTATAAGTAGACTAGAAATCAAGACCTATAGTTGTTGCAACTAAACTTGACAACAAGCTTGAGATAGCAACGCTTGCGAGTTCGACCGAGCAATGCTCTAACCGGGAGTGATACATATCACCATAGTATTGTTGTCAAAGTTATGATACAATTGGACTTTGATGCTGTGTAATAATACTATGACACTGTATAACAATGATTGAGAGCAATTGTTTTCTCATTGTTATTGCTATGGATCTTCAACATCTATGATGCTGAGTTGAACACATTTGGAATCACTAGAGTACTTGGAAGTGACGAAGATTTCGAGTAATGTTGAAGAACCAAGGAGATCAAACATTTGGATGAGAAGCTACAAAGTTTATTTATTTTGTAATCCATATGTATTGATAGTTTTGTCACTAAAATTGACAAAGGGGGAGATTGTTAGAGCACTGCTCGGTCAAACTCGCAAGCGTTGCTATCTTAAGCTTGTTTGTCAATGTTAGTGATCAAAATTATAAGTCTTCATTTCTAGTATACTTATAATGATGTCTCAGATTAGGATAAATTGTGTAGTTGAGCATTAGACTTCACGGCGTTCATCAATTGAATACGAAGAACTAGTAAGGAGATCTTGTGGAACTTCATCAACAAAAGGTATGTGTAGACTAAAACTCATCTATCACTTGGAAAGTCTATTTCTACTCTATCTCCTATATTGATACAAAAGTCGTATTACTATATAGTATTCGATTATGCACATTTGAGATTTCGAGCTGAGTTTAACTCGCTTACATATTTCTCGAAATATGTGTTGGTAAGCTTTTGCTTCAACCAAGTTCATCTTATATTCTTGACGAAAGTCGAAAGATGATCATGTGAAAATCGCCGAGTAACATCTTACATGGTTTGTGTGATACAATCATTTGGTGTAGACTTGGAATGTTTCGTTATGATTATTTCAATAACTTGAAAATT
>JAJJMB010003914.1:0-11068 GCA_023531105.1 Papaver atlanticum
TGGAGGAACTCCATTCATGGTCTCAGCATCAACAAGAATTTCTGGAGAGAATTCAATCGTGATCTCAGCATCAACAACAGTCTCAGGCGCAACATCCGGCTTCATCAAATGTCTATTCTCTGAAGCGTTACTCGATGGATCGTATTTCTTCAATCCCTAATGATTCATATCAAGATGTGTAGACATGAAAACATGTTAACATGAACGTCTTCCCAAAGCTTGCACGACAGACGGGCATGAGCCAAAGTCTTCTAGAAGATGTTCTCATCGCCTCTACAAAGGAGATACGACACATTTCAGGCCATGGGTTTACAAAAAAGTACCAATGGGTGAGGAATGGGACAATGCTTCCTCAACGAAATATGTTCGTCTATGTCTCTTCTACAACATACCAAAAGGGAGCATCAATCGGACATACGAGCTGAAAGATATGGCCTTTACCATAAGGTCTACGAAATCTTAAAAATTCGTACGGGATTACAAATTACAAATTTGCACGCTTCGTTGGTTGACCTATATAACTCCAAATTGAGTGATTCTTTTCTCATGTGATAACTCAGTCTCTTAGCTTCAAAATTTGGGGTCAAGCATCGAATTACGACGTCGTATGAGGTTCCTACAGCTTCCAGAGCATACAACATGCAAACAGCAATTCTTAGACGGTGTTCATAACTTCCAAAGTCTATCGGTGTCCACCAGGACTTTCCACTAAGTCCTTCATCAAGGTACCTCCAACTTCGACCACCTAGGTCTTTTCATCAATTTTTCTACCTGGGTCCTCTATCTAGGTCTTACCAGAAGAAGGAAAAACGAAAATGAGAGATTACTGGGGACTGACGGTCCACTGATCATGGCGATCAGTTTCACAGTCCAAGACCCGTGGCACCGGACTCTCATGTGCTAATCATTCATCATAAAAATAATGCTACCTCCGGGACACGCAACCATGGTTATTACATCATCCCCTCTTGAGAGCAACCTCAGTTATGGTCCCGTGACCAAGGTTTCAGAAGTGATGTTTCTACGGCTGACAAAAACAAGATGGCACTGCAAGCACCATGCTCATGTATCAATCAAGGGGTCCTGATCTCAAATGAATCAATGACATTAAAATCCTTCACCAACCGTTCAAGACACAAACGAATGGTCTAAAGACACAACAGAAGTGTTTTACAACCAAGCTCGTCTGAGATGATTTTACACTGTCCCGCACAAAGCAGCGATCTAGGAGAAATTGGTGAAGAATCTAGGGATGGGTCATATACCATTCTATTCGTATGGATGTCCTCTACAACATATACAAAATTCATAGCAATTGGATGAACAAGAAAAAAGATGTAGCCAAAACTTTAGACTACATGACAGCTGAAAATTTTCTGAAAACCTCCTGGAAGTTTACTGTTTCGTAGATTTTGGCCCTTAAATGTGCTCAAAAGTCGAAAATATTCTGTGGTAAAGCTTGGAAATTTTCTGAGGATGAAAAAACATGGGTAGATCACAAAATTCCGACATCGGACGAAGATTCTACAGCATTTTTAATGAAGACCTAACTTCTGAATTTTCTGATGATGAATTATGACAAAATTCTTCATTCATCCACGCCAGGAGCTACACCGTCAACTCAAGGCCACACTTCATCTTCAGCTGATAGTCTCACTTGCTGAAGTCGACGGTGTTTCTGCTGATGAGATATGAGCTTTTCATCTTCAGCTCTTTTCTTCTGTGACATTTTATTACGTCTCTGCTTTCTCTCCGCATCTGCTAATACCAAGAAAGCATATATCTTAGCACGGACGACTCCCAGATGATCGAGAGACATACAATGTATCATCTTTCCAGCGTCTCTGAAAGGTTGATTCACCTCGGCATGAACATCTGCTGAAGTCTTCATCTTTGACTTGATATTTCTGGAGAAGGGTGGTTGTAACTGGAAGTCACCATTATCTGAGGCGAAAGACATGGAGTCATGGATATACCAATAACAAACACGCAACAAAAATGGTAACCATCCAACTCTTACCTATTTACAATTTCACTAGCTGTAGTGATTATAACGTTAGAATTTCGAAAACTTGCTCGTTCCTTCAAACCTGCAAAGACGAGCATAATTCATTATTCAAAATCATGACTTGATTTTCATAAAATCGTGAATAACCCACGTAAATCTTAACATCCACTGATTTTTAGACGTCCATTCTACAATTGTGAAAACTAACATACAGACATTATTTCACCATGTATAATTGTCTACTTTCAACAGTTGTTCAAAATCAAAACATTGATTTTACAAAAATATGTTTTAACGTGAAACTCACGTAAATTTGAAAAACATATATATATATATATTCTCCCTCGAGAGTATATTTTCAAAAATTTGTGAAAGCTTACATATCGAAAATAAAAAAAATTCAAGAAAGCTCATAGACAATTTTTTTACTAACAGACGCACGTCCATTAAGAAAAAAAAACAAAAACTTTTCTCTCATACGAGCATCCACCTTTGAAACGAGAGTTTATTCCATCTTGTGAAATCTCACATATTTAAAAGATAAAATTTTGTTTTCATGAAAACTCATAGACAAAGATTTTATCATTAGACGCAGGTCTATTAAAAAAAAAATCCCTCTTATGCTAGGGATTATTGTTTGTTTTTTAAACTAACGAACGAACAAACATCCGTTCCTAAAACAAGGATTTCCCTTTTGGGCCGGCCCGTAAACGCTAAACCGACCAAAACTGGACCTCCGATCGTCCAAATTAACAGTGCTTCATCTCTCCATGCTCCCGAAATAACACTCTATCATACTGTCAGGATCCTCACCTGAGCATTTGCTCGTACATGACACCATTGGGGAAAATCGAGGATTCTGAAAATAACTTTGTACGACTGAGTTCAATTGCTTGTCTCGTCAACTGGAAAATCACCATCTAATGCTTACTGCGAAACGTGACTGTCCCTCACTAAGCAGGGGACTTAATATTGATGGTGGATTTTCGACAAAGGTCAAAATCGTAAAATCATGATACTGCATATTTCTGACCCGGCTTCAGGAACGCATTTGACGATTCATATTTTACGATCCGTGAACCATTTCACGATATCTGACTGAGTAAGCATTACTCTCAGAGCCTAGATTAATATGTTTCTCGAAAGGCCTCCCCGGCTGAGCGTTCGATGCTGCGCATTTAATCGTGCCCTCTATGTTGAATAATAGAATTGGGCGGTCCTCTGGACATAATTGTTTGTCAGAGGGCTTAACGCCTTCAGGACGTAGGCGATACTCGCTGTTCCCTGACTACATAGAGAGACCCCCCTCTACATAGAAGAACGATTGGGAGGTTCTATGGACATAATTGTTTGTCGGGGAGCTTAACGCCTTCAGGACGTCGGCGATACTCGCTGTTCCCTGACTATGTAGAGAGACCGTGTATAGATTCAGGCGGCTCTCTAGACATAATTGTTTGCTGGAGGGATAAACGCCTTCAGGACATCGACGCTACACGTTGTTTCCTGACTACGCACTCTTCAGAACGAGTATGATGCTTCAACTATCTCATATCTCTTCTGCAATAGATTAATTCTACTGTGACATTCACCGACTGAATTCCTAGAAAATAATCTATTTCATCTCATTACTCCGTTCCATGGCTATCCCCGGATGATTCCATGGATTAGTAATGGATAACCGTTTTATATCATTACTCCGTTCCCTGAATCCTCCGACTGGATTCATGGATTAGTAATAGATACTCAATTCGTTTTTATTACTTCGTTTCATGAATCATTCTCCGCTGAATTTCATGAATTAGTAATAATTACTCAACAATCGGGCATCTGGACTATCACCGAGTAAGCCCCAAAAAAATGGTGCAAGTGTACTCAACAATGATGCACGAACGAGCACCCAAATGCACGAACGAGCATTTGAGAGTATGGACAAACGAAGAATCCCACACAAAATAGGAGAGAGAAAATAATAATAAAAATATAAAAGAGGCGCCTAGGAACCGAGCCCAACGGCCGGCCGGTCATGCCGGCGTGGCCGGTCCCCCATGCCTCTTCCTTTATTTTTTCTTATTTTGTTATTTTCATGAACTCATGAAGACTCCTTCATTTGAGCAACTTTTCTTGTTTGAGATAAACTCACGGTTTCTCCATATCTTCACGGTTTCATGAAAAATAATAAAAATAGGGAAGGTTCCGTGGGACCGGGCTACCTAACCGGCCGGTCATGCCTTAGCCGTGGATGGTCCCACACCTTGCAATCCCTTGTTTTCATAATTATTATTTCCCTCATCTCATGAAACTCATCCGTTTGAGCAAAAATCAAGGTTTCTTCATATTTTCTCAAATATTGCTCAAACCATGAAAAAGCCAAAAAAGTCAAATGGTCACGTGACCGACTAGGCTACTCACGTCAAATATTAAAATATTATTATTTTAATATTCTCAAAATTTTGATCAAACGAGCAAAGTTCTACTTGCTCATTTGAGCAAAAATCAAGAATTTCAGTCAAAGATCAAACTCTTATGAAAATCCAAAATATTGCTCAAACGCACACCAGAAAATACCAAAACTCTCAGGACTGAGATACGACATTATGGTGACATGGGCATGCTTCCTTGACCGACCCTAAGGCTTGCAAGGAGCCGGTCCCATACATCTTCATGATTTTGACCTAATTTGCTCAATTGCTCATATTGGGTCCAAACTCTTTTCAACCAACTTGGAATTTTCTCAGTTGACCATCAGCTGATCCCACACCACCAAGGGCCCGGTTCTATGCTCCCTTGGACAGTCCCCCACTTCTCCATAATTAGGTTTTATCACCTAACGCTCGCACGAGCATTATTCTAATAAATGATCAACACAAGCATTTGATCATTTTTTCACC
This sequence comes from Papaver atlanticum, assembly GCA_023531105.1. NCBI lineage: Eukaryota > Viridiplantae > Streptophyta > Magnoliopsida > Ranunculales > Papaveraceae > Papaver > Papaver atlanticum. The sequence goes on from JAJJMB010003914.1 coordinate 4,897, forward strand.
AACCGGTCAACTAAGGACCCTGGTGCATGCTCACTCAAGCACTTGGGCACATGGTCGTACATCATCCCATGTGGTCGGTCCCTCCTCCACTCATGACCTACTTTCAGCAATTCATCAATAGATGAACAATTGATCAAAAATTAGGGTTTCGAACAAACGCTCCACAAATCATAATTTTGAGCAGTTAAAACACTAATAAATTTATGTTGACCCAACAATCAATATCTGGATTAATTATATAATATTTGGTAGGCTACCAGTATTTTAATTAATATTTTATTGGGTCACGTTACCAATAATTCATCGAATTGAGCAATACTTGCTCAGTTGCTCGAATATTGATCTAACTTAATGTTCAACAATTCATCGAATTTGCAATATTTGCTCAGACGAGCAATATCAACATCATTCAAGAACTATACGTCTGACATGTTCAATCCATGAATCACTGAGCATTCGTTAATCGTGCTCAATTAAACAAAACCTAGACTCACTGTCTAATCAAGTCAATGACTGACTAATCAAATACACGTCTGCTTTGCAGAATCCACGTTCATGAGACATCAATCACGTCACATGGGAGGATATTACTTAGGGTTTTGGTCTGGCGGCCTACTGCACGTGTGTTCATCCACAATGAGAAATGTGAGTAATTTGTGCAAACGGTTGAAGGAGTTAGCAAAGTAGTGGGTGGACGATTAACCAAGTCTCCACTCGACCTGGAACTGGTTTCACCACGATCTCCCACTTTCCCACTCTTTCATTCAAGAAACCGTCACACTTATTGGGATCAATGTGTTCACTATTCTGACAATATAAATAAGTCTCTGAATCCATGATTGAGGGGACACAGAAAATCCACGAGATATTGAACAGACAATCCATCGTCTAACCAAGAATCATCATGTGAGCAACACTCTGTCAATCATTTGAACTTATTCATCATTTGAAGAAACCTACAACACATCCACAATCCTTGATCATCATTGATCCCACAATTTTCAGCTTCCCTCCTACAGATCAACCCATCTCCTCTTTGTGACCAAATTGACTCTTGAACGGCCATTGACTTGGTTTAGGCCGGAGTCCTACAGATTGATCTCTCGAACTCAAAGCACTCCCTGTGCAGTGCATCTGTGTGAGGTTAAGCAGTTTGCTCGGTTGAGGAGTCTCGTCCGATCTGTCGTCTCTTCACTTTCCTAAAAAACCAGCAAATCGTTTTTCCTCATTATTAGATTGGCGACCACAGTGGGAGATTAATCTCTCGGTTGCAATCTAAAATTCTCACACAATGGTTGGTCTTAGGTCAGGTTCAGTCAAAAATCCTAACCGAAACAACGCTAGCACTAGCAACAATGGTGGTGTTCCAGAAAGTAGTCCTGTTTCCAACAACGGCACTGGCGATACCACTCTTCCGCAAACCCACATCGGAGACAATCCTCTATTTGGCAGGTCTCGTGAAGAAATCAGAATAAATCCACCTACCATAGGTGATCTCATGAAGGTGCAAGAAACTCTTGCCAAAAATCAGATTGACATTGCTAACACTCAGAAGGAGTAATGCAATTATCTCAAGACTCTCACTGACAAGATGTCAGAGAAAACTCAGGAGAAGAGAAAGGCCAAAGAAACGTCTTCAGCTGATCCTGAAGTCACTCCGATCCATGTAGTAGATGATGATGAAGTCCACAAGGCTGCAGACAACTCAACGAAGGAACCTGCAGGCTTCATCACTCGTGAGGACCTGTAACGCTTCATGGAGGACCGATAAAAAGACAAAACACCATCTGTTCACCGTCATCAACCTTTGTATCCTGCTATTACGCAAAGAATTCCTCTCCCGAAGGGATACACCTCTCCAACGTTTACGCTGTACAACGGAATGGGGAATGCTCGAGAACATGTCTCTCGATTCTTGGAGGCACTAGGTGAGCATGAACACAACCATGCAGTCCGTTTGAAGGAATTCTCAAAATCTCTGACAGGCCGAGCATACACCTGGTACAATAACATTGCACCTAGGAGCATCGCTAGTTGAGGAGAAATGGTTAATGCCTTCTACAGGAAATACTTCATCATCTCTAAGCATATTACTCTCTTTGACTTAGGAAGAATGGCTAAGAAGAACACTGAACATCCGAACGACTATGTGAAGAGGTTTAGAATTCAAGCTTTAGATTGTCATGACCCTAATGTCACTGAACACCAATTGGTAGACTTGTGCATTAACGGGATGATCCCAGTCTATAGAGCCTTGCTGGAAAATCTCCGGTTCCAGACTTTCTTAGAGCTTCATGAAGTAGCCAAGCGATCAGCAACTACTGCTCCGTCCTTAATGGAAAGAACAAGAGCTACAAAAGTCGAGGAACCGCGAGAAACTCGAGGCAGTGCCAGGCGCTTGATCAACAAGCAGTACAATCTCCAACTTTCCATGAATGTTGCTGAAGGGAGCAAGAGAAAATCCGAAGCGCAACAACATAAGAATGTTTCTCCAACATTTCAAACTCCTCCGAAAGCGCAAAGAAAGGATAACCAATCTCGCACAAACCTCGACCCGGCATCAACGAACGGGGAAATGATTAAACGGGGACTTAAATTTCCCTCTTCCCACTGAAGAAGTGATCGAGTTACTGGAAGTCTGGTTCAAGATGATGCAATCAAATTTTTGTTCATCAGAGAGAGCCAACTGAAGAAAAAATGGAGAATCCCAGGTACTGTCACCTTCATAGATTCATCAATAATCTAACAAGTAACTGCAATATTTTGAAGCATATCTTCAAAGAAAAGGTTGATCCACAATAGCTTCAGCTGGGGACTGAAGGAGTACACAAGAATCCTCTCCTAATCAGAACCTTTACACTCTCTGAACAACCAGTCAAAGAAGCAGTTCAATCGTTGATCGAGCATATCTGTGAAATTGTTCAATCTGTCAAAGGCACAAAGGAAAGACATGTTCACAGCACCGAATTACATTGTGTCAGACGTCTGCCCATCCCGGAAATACTCCTTGAACCTTTATCCACAGACAAGGAGATGCACGACTGGGGACTGCTTACCACAGTCCATCTCAGAGGAAATGAATTCAGAAGATGTTGATCGATGATGACACCGCCATCAACATCATTCCACTGAAAAACCTCAGAGCCGCGGGCATCACTCGACAAGAAGTTGCTCGTGATCCCATCTGAATCAGAGACCTTGAATGAATGCTCGGAAATACTTATGGCTACATCACTCTCAAAGTGAACATAAGTTCAACCAGGACAGAAACCAAGTTTCACATAATCAGGAAGATCCAGGATATGACATGTTCTTCAGACGAGCATGAATCCATGATGAAAAGATGGCTACTGACAAAGCACCCTTAGTTGCACATCTCTATGATGTGGTTTTAAAGTTGTAGTGAAAGTGGTGAGTAAAGTTCGTTCAACTCGGGCTTGTGAAGGATTTTTTAGAATTAAATAAAATTGTTTCAATAATAATAAGAAAGTACCAAGACTCTGGATTCCACCATTGACCAATTAATCGATAAACTCTAATCAATATTCATGCAATATTCTTCGTTTAAGTGATTCTAATATTTGCCTCTGATAGATTTTTGAAGTAGTAGTTGTAATCACAAAGCATGAAACATCAAAAGTGTCAAAACCTAGCATGTTCCATCAAAACAATTCACAACCACTCAATAAAAATCAATTTTTCTTTTAAGTTCTATGCAAAAAAATCATGTAAAATAATTGCAATAAATAATAAAAATAGAATTATACCACTTTTCATGGAACAATGGCTTCTTCCGTCGCCTCGGCTAAGGGGTTTAGCTCCTCATATTAATCTCTTGCTCAAAATACATCTTTGGTGTTCAAAAGTTGATTAAAAGAGTGAAAAGTTCTGAACAGCGGGTTCTGTAACGAATATAATTGTTACGAAACCTATTTCTACAGCGGAACTGTTGCGAAGCGAAGATAACTGTTGCAAAAATTGTTACAAAAGGTTTAAAGTTTGAAAGTTACGGTCACAGAATCTGCGACTTTCTTTTTCTGCTGTTTATGTTCTTCTTCTTCTCCGGCCACGGCTTGCACCAGCAGAAACGTGATTTCTTCCAATGGTTTTTCTAGCTTCTCTAAGGCTCTAAACTTCCCCTAACTTCTTCCTTTCCTTCCTAGGACCCTAACCAACCCTTTTATACATAGTAGAGCAAAGAAAATTCGAGAATAAACTTGGTTTTTTCCTCCACAGCAAGTTTCGATATTTCCTTTTTTTTTTCTGTTTCACGTGCATTCGATCAATAAAAGCTCTCCAAACTCCTCCCTTGATAGAAACAAGTCTTTAAGAAGAGTTTCCTTCCACTTCTACACGTAAGTTTCCAAGAATAAACCAAGAAACTTGCCCAAAATAAACCATGATATTTTTGGAAAGTTTTCGCTTCCAATTCGAGTTCTAGCCACTTTGGATCCATTCCAACACCCTTACCTTGCCTGTTAGGTCCATAGGAACAAACCCAATCAAATTCAGCCCTTTAATCTCCCTAAAAATCGATCAAAAATCCATCCAAAAAATCGCTTGTGTAAGGAAGAAATTCCCGCCATTTTTGAATATTTGAAAACGTGAAGAAATTTGTCCTCCCCCTATCCAGTCTCGGTCTGTGCTTAGCAGCTGCCTGAAAATGGGTTACCCCTTATCCAAAGTGAGAGTCCGAATAGCAAATGTCCTCCCAGGAGCCTTTAACAACTTTTCGAGCCAATTTTCCCGCAAGAGCCCATTTTTCCAAAAACACCTACAAGGGGGTAAAATACCAAAATTAGTACAGAAATGGGTACTAACACTATACATAAAAGAGATGAAAATAGACACATAAATGCGTCTATCACTCTACAGCGAAGGAAGTTCTGATCCTTGGCGGACATTCCATCATCAGAGCAATTGGAGGAATTTCGAACTTTGACGAGTTTGAAGCAAGAGACTGCAAAAGGTGCATAAACATTCATCAAGAGGTTCCGCACTCAGGAAAGTCTCATTCCTCCCACGTCTATGTCATTTATTTCCTCACATGCTATCCTAGCATGAGGACTCAATTCTTCCAGCAACTCTGCTATTGCACGATGTTATGAATGAGTAGCTTCACCATATTAATATTTTACCAAGTGGTTGAATCTAACACTTCTCCGAATCGAGCATCACACCGAGACATTCATTACTGAGATGATGTCCAAGCTTGGCAAAGAACACTTTGGGCGTTTCTCCATAGCCTTGTAGGAGTGTCCTTGTGTAACACAAAATCTGAAAGCTCTGATGTCCGCACAAGTGTTGAATCCCACTACCACAATGAAAGGAATACTAAATCAACAGAAGATACTTGAGGCCGAGACGATCAAACCTAAGACATTCGATGCTTAAGGGATGTGACGCTTCAACGCTCAAGCATCTAAGAAGCCTTTAAATTGTGCTCCCAATCAAAGAGTACACCTTCGATAATGGCGCGTTTGGCTTCAGCACAAATATCTCTCCGATGACACGCTGATTCAACACCAGCACAATCAAAGTTTAACTGAACTATAATAGATAAGTCTTCATTATCCCATGATAAGACTTCTGAAGTAGATGCAACATCATTCATTAATAGATACTACAAACTACTTCAACTCTGCTAAGTGAATGAGGGATGCACCGGGGACCTGATCATATTGGAAAGATCAATTCAATATGTTTCAATAAATGTTATTCACATAAAAAGTCATTGCAACCTGATGTGATTCCATGAAACGTTATCAACGGAACCTCTCTACATCACAAACCTTGCACGAATAAGGAACTTATTCTCTTCACCGATCACACCCAGAATGGAGACTGCTAATGCAATCTGCCGTAACAATGTCGACTCACTGACGAATCCAGTTCACAGTAAAATCATATTGTTCAGGAGAATTCGTGTTGAACTCCCAGAACACCTTCATCTTAGAGATGCTCAACCCACCAACTACTTCGTGAGTGTAAAGGCTCACTGGATGGAGAAGCAAAGACTATGTTAATAATCATGGTTCTAGCATTTTCAGTCTCTGGATCAACTCCAACCATAGCATCGACATCAACAAGGATATGTGGAGGAACTCCATTCATGGTCTCAGCATCAACAAGAATTTCTGGAGAGAATTCAATCGTGATCTCAGCATCAACA
>JAJJMB010003928.1:0-23214 GCA_023531105.1 Papaver atlanticum
CCATGCCGGTAGAGCAGCTTACGGCATTGTATTCATACAACATCCATGCCGGCACAGAGCTTTTCAGCTGCAAAAATGGTGGATTCAAAGAAAAAAAAATCAAATTTTCAACCTCTTAGCAGCTTTACCTGTGTGTTGGGGATGCTTGTATGTTGTGCAAGTTTACTCTCTTCTGTAGGTTCTTCAAAAAACTCTCCATGCTCGTAAAAATCATTATTCAAGGGTGTTGGCTCAACAAAGAGTTGCAATTGTGAGTTGTTGTCATTGGTTGAAGATTCAAGATATGCTCCTTGTTATAGTTGAGCTAAAGATTCAGCAGCAACAATTCTCTCTTCACAATCATCTTCCATTTTCACCAAAAAAAGTTCCCTCTCAAATATTTTTTCCCTCCTTCTACTCTCACCTCACTCACCCAAATACAAATAAAAACACACACTAATCTTTTAACAAATACTTAAGATTTTTCCTAATTATAATTAAACACTAAACCTGATTAGTGAGGGGTAGATTATGAATTAGGTAAAATACTTAGATAAGGGGTGACCCTGATTTGATATTTGGATCCGGTTTTTGTCCTTTTTCTCTATCCCCAGTTAGTTTTACTATCCCCAATCACGCGTTCATTAATAAGAGTACGTAATGGTCAATTTATATATAATCCGGTGCATGCGAAATCAGCTAAAATAATGGTGTTTACATTGTTTTTATAGAAAATTAGAATATAATCATGCGAACTGTTTGAAGCCTCATCTTAAACCGCTCTTTGAGCGACACATTCAAAAAAAATAAAATAAATTGTTGCTGTAGTTGTACTCACTTACCAGAGAGAATCACCATTTATTTGGTAGTAAAACCTTTGTTGGAGAAGGAAGTAATCAAGCCACTAAGACCAAGAGTGGCAGCAGGGAGGTTGCTATTAGCATCACTCATACTCGCAGTTTTAGCATCTCTTCTTCCTAACTGTACAACCCATGGACGCCCGCCCAACTGAAAATAAGTACATATTTGGAATTACTAAGTCATCTTACATACACTCTTGCATGCTTACGTAATTATCAAAATGAAAATTACAAATATCTAAGTCAAAATAAAAAGAGACAAATGATTAATAAATATAAATTGGCTTACGGCAGCAACAGAATATCGAGCTGCAACGGCAAGAATGTCAGCACAAGAAACAATTTTAGTGCAGATTGCCTCAACTTGAGTTTTTATGGTGTCAATGACATCAAATCCTCTCACAGAATTTGCATTTGGTCCTGCTGTCTTTTTTCCAGTGAAGCTTGATGTATCATCCAATAGAATGGAAGCATCACAACCCTGTAATCAATTTCAAGCAACAATTATGAGCTTATGCAAGTAGTCCCATATATATGTAAGCAGATGCTTACTAACTGTTGAAATTAGTAGTGTTAGTTATCGTTCACTTGCATTAACAAAGCAGTCATGAAAATGAAGACGTAATAGAGAAGCCCCCATTCTGGCTTCGTTTGAAACTGCATTTACTACTGCAGCTTGGATGGTAGGGAGGAGGTTAGGGCAACTACTTGCATAAAATGTGGAAGATAACTGAGCAGATGTTGTACAATGATGATACTGGAACAAAGAAAAAGAATGGCCAAGAAGAAGATGAACAATAGGAAGCCATGATTGAGAAGACTTGAGAGATGATGAATTAGCTGGCGAGTAGTTCTATCCGGTTGAATGCAGAAGAACTAGTAATTTGATGTGTTAGCTTACGCCTAATTGACTCCTATTTATAGAACTTCAGCAATGCCACATGTGGACGTGTATTCTCTCGCAGCTACTTTCAAATAAATTGTATACGAATATATAAATACAATCGAAGTCAAATTATGTAGTTTAATTTGTTTAATTGGAAAATCGCATTTCATATGTGGGCAGGTAAGCCCATATACATCTGATAACATCTTGGACATATATGCATGGTATTCGTCGAAGTCAAAAATACCCGTGTTTTATGTCTCATCTCGCCTCCATCTCTAGCCCTTTCTCATTTAAGCAATGATTTCGCTGTTTTTCTCTGAAACTTACCATTTAAACATGAATTGTGAAGGAACTAACACCGTGTTTGTTTTCTCCACTATGTAGAGGCAAAACACTATCTATCTCTATGTAGAGGTGGGCCCCATTTTTTAAGGTGTTTGTTTTTTCCACTACCTCTACCAATATGGAGGCTAAACCTCTATTAGATAGAGGAAATCAGATAGCACCTCTCAGCTGCTATCTTTTAGCTAAACCTCTATTTAGCTGTGAAATGTCCATATGACCCTCTAACAAATCTTATTTTGACAATTTTTGTCCACCACCAAAACAAAACCTAAACTCGTTCTCAGTTTTTCATTTTTCTTTTTCCTTTCCAGTGGCTTCGCTTTCTCTCCGAACTCATGGAAATCTTTTCTCTCTGGAACTTCGATTCGTAAATATAGTTTGGTTAATTTCATCAAATTCGTGAAGATTATTTTTGAAGATTTCATCTCCGGATCAGCTAAATATCATCAAAGTTTTGAAGATTTATAATTTGGTTAATCTCTGTAAGGCATTTTTGTTTTTTGAATTATGTATTTGCATGTTGTTACAAATTTTTGATTTGTATAATTAAAACTTGGGAGAAATCAGATCTGGTGTTCTTCTACATAAATTGAAATGGGGTTATCTGGATTTTGTTAAATTGATGCCCAATTTATGATGCCAGAATATTGTTAGGGTTTTGCTTGGTATGCTAGCTAGAATCTTATGTGGGTATTAGATTTACATAATCCTAATATGGTTGGTTGGTGTATGTGATTTGTTGGAGTGTTTTTGTATTTTGTTATTCATATGGTTGGATTGTTTTTTATATCCTAATATTGGTTGTAGAAAAACGATTTTGCATTAGACATTATTAGGGAGGGGTAAGTTTTATTATCTCAGTTTGGTTAGGAATTCGAATTGCTAAATGATTTCTGTAGAGTTGGCAATCGCTCATGTGTAGGAATTCCTGGATAGATACTGCTAGTTGCTTTCTGTGGCTGTATATAGTGTGCTTGCAGGTGATTTTGTGATGTAAAATCCCTGGACCTGTATATAAATTCAGCATAATAGCAGTCAATTTAAGAATTATGTATGAATAACCCCTACACTGTACTGTAAATGTGAACCCTGAACGAAATTTTTGACCATTGAAACTAGATTATCGATAAACCTACCTTACTGTCTGATCCATAGTGTGTAGTAGGCTGTAGCTGTTAGGGGTATACTTTATATAAAGCAGTGGCCAAAGAACATAGTCCGGAACCTAGCATCCATTTTTTCTATTTGAAATGATCCGGGTTGTGGGTTTGGTGCTGGTGAATGGCAATTATTGGACAAGAAGATTTAGTTGTATATTTGGTTTGGCTTTAATCGAGGTTATTGTCATGTACATACATGTAATCTAGCTGTACTCTGTATTTTAACTAAGAATATGATGAATGAAGTTCGGACCTTCCCTGTTGATTATGTTAGACTAATTCTGAGATTTTGCACCGTTTATGCAGGAATTCATTTGAACCTGGAGTTTTGCTGAGACATTTTTATTTTAACAGTTTCTATTCAACTGACCGGGAGGCACTTGAGTACTCAAGGTTATATTTGTGTCGAGGTATGCATTGAATTTCTTCTTGCATTGTTTTGTTCAGTTGCATCAATGGTTATATTTGTATAATGCGCGATTGGAGTTTGATTTTATTGTCTCTAGAGCACCTAGCTATATGTTGGAAATGTTAATCCTGTTGGAAATATTTTTTTCTTCTTCTAAGAGATGGAGTCAAGTATACTATGTTGTCTATTTCATTTAGTTGGGTCTTAAGACATGAATTTAACGTTCATGTCTCGAGAAGGGATCATGAAGAGCTGTGGAGCTTAAAATTGCCTGACTGCTACAGGGGATATTTAGAGAAGATCATATATATGAATAACAAATAAAATCCGATAGATATACTTCCATGGTTCAGTTATTAAACTAATACCAAGGAAATATATATGCAAATGTGGCAGTGTTGGGGAACTGCATTTGTATAGGTTTTTCCCAAGTATGTACATGTGATTGTTTGTCGTTTTTGCTGTGCATTGAGACCGTAATAGGCCATCGATTGGTTTATAAGACTCAAAATCAGATGTGTGCAGTTTGCTGGGAAGATTTGGAAATTTGTGGATACAGTACTCTTGAGAAGTGTTCACATAAGTTCCATTCTAGGTCTGTGATTCCCATAACGGATTTTTATGATCCTCCAAGAACACCACTAGGTTCGAGCATAATAAGTCTTGTACACGCAGTGTTTAATGATTTTCATTCACTATAGTCTAGTCAAATATTACTTTATTTTTGTTGCTTTTTTTAAGTTTAATTCTGATTTTTTATTAAGTAATTCCTGTTTTTGACTTATTTCACTAACTTCTAACGCAACTAGTCCCCGCTTGTATGTTTAGCTGGTGAACTTATTGCTTGATTGCTTGATGTATGTGTGATAGTGTATCTGGTCTGTATCTCTGCTCTATTGCTTGATGAGTTCCCTTGCAAACAAATTATCTTGAATGACTCTCTACATTTCTATACAATGAAGATATGGATAAAGATGAGGGTTCTAAAAGGAGAGGGGGTACACATATATGATTTAGATCAGAAAGCTTTAAAAAACCATTGGGACTCTCTAAAGAAAAAATATGCAGTTTGGAGGACCATTGCTGGATTAAGTGGTCATGGGTACAACGACTCAACCGGTAGATTGGACTGTCCTGAATCGAAATGGGTAAAAGTAATTAAGGTAAAAATTACTTATTTAAGGTTTATCGCTGATCTTTAGTAGTATACTGTTCTTGATGTACTTCTTCTCTATTTAAGGTTTATCGCTGATCTTTTCAGTAGTACATATAATATACTGATATGGTTGTTGTACTGGTCTCATCTCTATGGACAGAACACACCAAATGCTGCCCAATTCAAGAATACTGCACTAAAGTATGCAAAAGAATTATTTCACTTGTTCGAAGGAGTGTTGGCCTCTGGAGATGAGTCATATGTTCATGTGGCCACTGGAAATCTACATCCACACTTGGAAACAGAGAAAGATAATGCTGATGTAGGAGGAGAAAGTGAGACATATGATGGTTTTGGTGAGGGAAGCTATAGTAATCAACAGAGCTATGGAGCTGCAAATCAGAATGGGGATTCAAGTAATGCCAATTCTGGTACACAAAGCACTGCTGACACGTCAAACATCTCAGGAAAGAGGAAAAAAGCCGAACCAGCCAAAGATGGTGATGCGAAACTTGATGATGTTGTGGAGCTAGTTAAGGAACAATTTTTGTTCTACTAAAAACAGAAAGAAGAAAAGAAAGCTGAGCGAGAGGCTAGGATGCAATTAGAAATGGCTGAACTGGATGCTTATTCTCTACGAGCGTGCCTAGTATACATCGATAGCATCAAAAGATCAGGAGCAATTCAGTTAAAGATGGAAGATTATAGTGTAGCAATGGTCAAACTTGCTCAAAGTCTTGAAATGAGAAAGACCTTTATGATGTTTGAATCACTTGATGAGAAACCACAGTTCATCTGTGGATTGACGCGCTTAGGCTGATATTGTTTCACATTTTGTTCTTTTCTTTTCTTCTAGAAAAAGATTAAATACCCTGTCTCTTTAATTTTTGTCGTATGTAATTGATGAATTGATTTTACTCATTCCTAAATAATGATGCCTGCTAAATGTTTTTTCAGTTTTTATGTGGTTGGTATGCTTATTGGAATTGTTATGTTTGTGTATTCCCATATGCACTCTCATTTCATTTATGAGATGTAATTTCATTTATGAATTGTTATGTTTACTGTGTGTTAATTATTGTTGTTATTTGTGTGCAGCATTATAGGTGATGGTGCGGCAAATTTTGCTGGTGTCTTTGATCATCCAGATAGAGTGATTAGTAAAGTATAATAACTGGATCGTCGTCAAAGGTACGTATGTCTCTAACTTGATTTTCACATTAGTTTCTTTTCCAGTCACTTCCTTATGTGGAGTTGTTTCTCATAGTTGTTTACAGGCTACATGAATATTTTAGTAACTCCAATAATTCTCTTCCCTTGTCATGTTACAGGGAAAATGAAAGCATTCCGGCTGATGCTATTGAACATGTTGTTGCTAGTTATACTCTTAAAGCTCAGGCAACAAAGACTACAGAGGAGAGTTCGGCAAAAGTTATGTACCTCATCTCTTACAGGAAAATTATATATGCGAGAACTATTAGAGGGATGCCCAGCAGTGCTATACTCTCTTATAAGGATGGATACTAATGCCTTTGTGCACTTGTGTGACCATTTTCGAGAGATGGGGTATGTTTATGACAGCAAGCATCTCGATGTTGAAGAGAAAATGATGATTTTCTTACAGATTATAAGTCAATCAATGGGAAACAGACTTGCCCGTCATCGCTTCCAGCACTCAGCAGAAACAATTAGTAAGTACTTCCATGAAGTATTGTTAGGGGTTCTTGAATTTGCCAAGGAAATTGTGGTGGCGCCGTCATGGGAAACACCTGTACCTGTAAAACAGATTCAAAACTACAGTAAACTTAGGAAAGGTCCGTTTAAAGGTGTTGTTGGCGCATTAGATGGTACTCTAATTCATGCAGTTGTTCCACTGGACAGGCAAACTCCTTTCCGAGGAAGAGGCGGGGGTGAGTGTTATCAAAATGTGTTGGCAATATGTGATTTCGACATGAAATTTATTTATGTAGTTAGCGGATGGGAAGGTGTTGCACATGATTCAAGGATACTGAGTGAATCTGTCCGTAATCCAACCTTCAATTTTCCAATACCACCGCCAGGTAATTTCTACAGCTGTTTACTCATGATCTTCAACAACAAACTATTGTCATCTTCAGCTGGCATGAATGTTACATGAGTTGTGGTACAATCACTTGTTTACCTACTGCTACACCAACTACTTTTGTTGTTGCCTGACTGCTGCAAGACCAATTGTTACTCCTACTTATGGTGCAGTGCATAAACCCAAGCTTCATTGCAATTTGTAGTCACTAATTTTCTACTACAGGACTGACAAAGTAATTCTTTATCTCTGCGACAAGTTTTCATCGTCTGCAAGAATGGGTTTTTCACGTTGTTCACTTTGTTTATCTTTCTTTCTCTGAACGTAATATAGCCTTCAATTTACATCAGTTATCTTTTTTGAATTCAAGGGTGTAATGGTTGTGTGATTAGATGGTCAGGTTCTGTTTACTTTATTGAATATGGTCTTATTATCTGCTGTTATTTTGCAGACAAGTATTACTTGTGCGATGCAGCATATACACATACGAAGGGTTTTATGACACCTTACCGGAACACAAGATACTGGTTACGAGATTTTCGACGTGGTGGCCGCCCTCGAACGAAGAAGGAAAAATTCAATCAGGCACACTCTCAACTTAGGAATGTGATTGAAAGAGCTTTCGGTGTTTTGAAGGCAAGATTTCCCATTTCGGACAAAATGCGCAGGTTCAGTTTTACAACCCAAAAGTATTTAGTTGTTGCAACCATGGCTATACATAATTTCCTTAGACGTATTAGGTTGAATGATGAATTATTTCGGCGGTTTGAAGATATCGGGTTGGAAGTGAGCAACACCGTTGAAATGAATAGTGAAAATGCAACATCAGCTACACAACATGTATTTAGACCACAAGACTTTTATGCATCAATTACGTGATCAGGTTGCAAATGAATTAGATCTACTTGTTGGGGTGTAAAATGCTACTGTGGTTGTGTTCAAGTTATGGACTAGTGGTGGTGAGAATGGGCTAGCAATGGTGGTGGGTTGTGAATCTTAGAATTTCGAGAGAGGAAGGGGGGGTTTGGTTTGGTCTTTTATTAGTTTGTATTTCACTTTATCCGTGTAACGGTTTGAATTGTTGAAAGAACTTTTGAACTTTTGAAAATGTTGATTTAAAATGAATCTTGGAATTTTTGAATTGCTAAAGGGTAAAATGTGAAATATAAAAATTTATATATAAATATGGAGTTATTAGATAGTGGTTTAACAAACATAAATTTAGAAGGCTTTAGGTAGTGGTATTCATATAGAGATAGAGGTAAACCTCTATGTAGAACCCTCTACTTATACAGAGGAGAAAACAAACATGCTGTAAGTCTAACTGCTCAAGTCCCAGTGAGTCGGGGAAAGTTACCAAAAAGCTAAAAAGGTATATGTCAAATGTGTTTCTTAAAGTGCAACCTAAAGCCGTTTGTTTGTTTGTTGGTTGGTGAAAAAACTCAACATTTTACTTTATAACCGAGGTAGCGTATTGATCAAAATGATAACCACTTATTAGAATATTTGGCTTGTTCGTCTCCTTAAAGTGGCTATAGGCGGCAGCTATATCGCGTACATTTTCCTAGTCATGCATATGATTGAGCTAGCTAAGCATATTGCGACCTGGCACGCTATGCATATTATGTCGGGTATACTACATTCAATGTTCTTTTATGTGACATTCACAGCTTTTTGTTGATGGATACGTTTTCGTCTAATTATCCGGTGAAGTTCTTCAAACATATGAAGTAATTTCAGATACTGCGTATAGCCCTCGTTAGTTGATCAAATATATTGCTTGGCCCTTTGACTTCTCACAATTCCCAACCTCTGTAGACGTTCTTTTCACAAACTGTCAGTACATGACAACACCAAATGTTTTTCGTTGAAACGCTGAAATAAACTGTATATACAAAACAGGATAGGACAGACAGCCGGCCTACTGGGGACGTATATAGCAATATTCTGATACATGCACCTGATCCACAATAGATGTTTTCCAACGTAGTTAAAATGTTATAGCAATTAGTCATACAAATCAGCCGTATTTATTTACTTAACTAAGTTTCCACTTGGGATTTGTCGGCCGTGAAGAAAATGGAGGCCATGTTTATGATTTGGAAGATCTTTGCTCTGGTTAGTTGTCGTCCGCAAATTGTTGCAGGTAGCGTTCCGGTCAAACTAAACACCAAATTCACCTTGTCTTACTCTTTGATTAGCTGCAAAAATAAATAATTCCAAGTGATAGCAGATTTGTTGGGTCAGGATATTATTTTATTTCAAGCCAAAGGAAAACTCAAATACTTTGCGTTTTTTTCTCTCCAAACGCTCTAAGTCTCTAATGCATATATGTGCGACTGTGCTAAAGGATATTGGGTTTTGGTATAGAATTTATTAGAGCAACTGCAGTGGCGCGAGTATAACCAAAGATCAAAAACCAAAAAAAGTAAAATTTGATCGAGCGCACATAATAAGCTTGTCTGGTTCAAACGTAGCTTAAATGTTCGCTTGTCATCAAGCCAACATTATATGCCCGCCCCACTTAATGCTTGACCATGATTGAAACGGATGTATAACATCCGCCCCACCATCAAACGGACATTTAAGCTGCGCCCGGATTTCGTGCGTCGCTTATACATTCGTCCCACTCCAAATGAACTTTAAAACTGCGCCTGGTATCGAGCGTACTTTTAACTTCCGCTCGACCAAATATAGTTTTGGTCTGGATTTCAGACCATATTTGGTCTGATATTTGGTTTTGGTCTAGTATTTAATCTTTACTCCGTCCCACTGTGGTTCGTTTGGGGACCAAAATTTTGGTTATGGTCGTCCATTGTGGACGCTCTTAGGTCACCAGGCACATTCTGGCTAACATGCATATTTAAGATAGGTTCGGTCAAGAAGCAAATTAGGGGCCACTTGATCAACAACTTTTGGGTCACTCCTGATGTTTTACCGAAATTTCTGATATTTACGTCATGACTCACGAATCACGATACAGAATTAAGATCACAATATGTAGGTTCAGAGTTGCAGACTACGAGTCATAATGTGTGTTTAGGCTAAGTCATATGGGCTAGATTGAGCTGCTAGATTAGCAGTTAAAGAAAAATGTGTGGCCTAAAAGTTAACACTAGTTCTCTCTCCTAACATGTGCTCGAAGCTGAATTTGCAGCGAGATTGAAGCGTTGAATGGTTCAGCGCTCAAAAAGTGACCTGAGCGCTGTTTGGTTCAGCGCTCACAAAAATCACACGGATCACAAAATTTGATCTAACGGCTGAGATTTAAAGCGTTTAACCAAACAGCGCTGGGCGGTGGTCCCAGCTGACATGGGCTGCTAATCTAGTTGCTAGATTAGCACTCCCATAGGACTTAGGAGGTCGCCATAGCTGACGTGGATTGCTAATCTAGCTGCTAAATTAGCACCCATAGGACTAAGCCTTAGGATCAGCAGAACAAATTTGTACCATGAGGCATATTTTGGATCGCTATGAAGTGATTACCCTATCGCAACACAGATATTTGAATCACGTAGCGCAATTTAGGTCATGCGTTAAATTTTGGGCCACCAGACATATTTAGCGCCACTAAGCAAAATTTGGATTGGGAACTAACTAGCAAGATATTAAGTCATGCGGGAAATTTTCAATTAGGAGAGATGGATTTTGGAGAATCATTTGGTGAATTAGGGATGAAATCTGCAACTTCTTAAAGTATCATGTTACCTCTTAGAGTGAAGTCCTTGTATAGGTATGGAACGATTCTATAACTTGAAATGCTACTCCAGCAACAATAATATGGACGAGTTTGTATGGATAGAATTTAAGAGCTTTTCAAAATTTAAGCTCAAACGGGAATCCCGTAATACCCAACGTCAAGGTGTTGCTAAGCTCGTGGTTGAGCCACAAAAAGCTACTCAATGGTGTCTCTTTAGTGAACTACATAAGCTTGTGCATCCTTTTTTTGGTCGGTTATACATAAGCAATGGCGTAGATTTATCTTTTACGAGGACAACTTATCTGGGCCGCCGTTTATCTAGCCGAGCTCCTCTTGCTTTGTTTTACATTATAGAAACATTTAAAGACACGTGATCTATTAAACACGAAATCTGAAGTTTAAATCATCTTATTTATGCTCCATTGAACTTACAATGAGACGAAGAGAATACAGTTCCTCTTTATTCTGATGATAAGTGATACATAATTATCGGAAGAACAAAATTTATTAATTGAGTTTCCTGCAATTGGTTCTAATCTCGCCATTGCTACCTGTTAGAGGGCTAAGATTACCCATCTTCACCATGGCAACAGCAAAATCAGTCAAGAATGTAGGGTTGTCAATACTGTAAGCTGTGACTTGAGCATCAGTTGAACCACCATTGAAGAGTTCTTGATCTGAATGAAGAAGTCCTTTTTTGCTTACCAAATTCTTATAATATGTGTTATCAAAAATTATTGGGGTTGCATCGAGTGGGGCAAGATTGTTGTCATTTCCGGAAGTTGGACAACTAGTCTTCCGCGATGTAGCGAAAGATGCATCGATGTTGGTTTCATTGTGGATTCGACTTCGGAAAGTTGTGCATCTAGCTTGACCAATAGAATGAGATCCTAATAAAGAAGAATAAAAGAAAAGAAAATTAGTTAATGGTCAATTCGTATATAATCTGGTGCGTGTAAAAGGAATTAAAATAATGTTGCTGACATTCTTTTTAATATAACCATGTGAATTGTTCTAATCAGCTTTATCTGAACTGTTCCTTCATATAAAAATATTTTTTTGTCATCGTCGTAGTTTTTACACACTTACCAGAAAGAATAACCATTTCTTTGGTAGTAAAACCTTTGTTGGTGAAGGAAGTTATCAAACCGCTGAGACTAAGAGTAGCAGGAGGTAGGTTGGTATTTGCATCATTCTTACTCGCAGTCTTGGCATCTCGTCTTCCTAATTGTACAATCCATGGTCGCCCACCCATCTGAGAAAAATTATATATATATATGTAAAATCGCTGCATTTTGTAGCTGTGAATCTTATATTTGATTAACGAAAATAGATTAATTAAGAGAAAGGAGGGTGAATTAAGTAATGAAAGATTCTCTTACAGCGGCAACAGAATCACGAGCTGCAACAGCAAGGATGTCAGCACATGAAACAGTATTAGGGCAGAGTGCCTCCACTTGAGCTTTTATGGTGTCAATAATATCATATCCTCTCACTGAATTTGCATTCGGCCCTGCTGTCTTTTCTCCTGTGAAACTCGATGTGTCATCCAATAGAATAGATGCATCGCATCCCTGTAGTTTTACACACACGCAATAATTGTGTCAGATATATTCTATTAAGGCACCGTACGTGCAAGAAATCTCAGCCTTTGCTGGGTGTTTCGAAATTCAGTGCATGAAGGGAACATGCACATATACTTATAAGCTAACTAGCTAAAATGCATCACTATCTTATGGAAATTACGTTTGCAAATTTAAATTTTAAGAGATGGAGATGTGAGACTTGCATTAACGAAACAGTCATGAAAGTGTAAACGCAATAAAGAAGCTCCCATTCTGGGTTCATTTGAAATAGCAGTCAGTACTG
Organism: Papaver atlanticum; assembly: GCA_023531105.1. Lineage (NCBI taxonomy): Eukaryota > Viridiplantae > Streptophyta > Magnoliopsida > Ranunculales > Papaveraceae > Papaver > Papaver atlanticum. The sequence goes on from JAJJMB010003928.1 coordinate 12,430, forward strand.
CGTTTTGGATGGTAAAGAGAACATTAGGGCAACTGCTCGAATAGAAACTTGGAGATAACTGAGCAGTCGTTGGACTGATGTTCATGCAAAACATGCACAACGATGATACTAGAACAAAGAAAAAGAATGGCCAGGAAGAAGATGAAGAAGAGTAAGCCATGATCAATAAGACTTGAGAAATGATGAACTAATTCAATAGTGTATTATCTATTTGGTTTTAGTTCTTGCTGTGGATTATGTCTAATTGCCATACCTATTTATAGAACATTTCTAGCTAACTAGGAGACATGTGCAAATGTTTAACAGATATTAGTCAAGTCAAATATACAATTATTAGCAACAGTCAGGCAAGCGTCGAAAATGATTAGGATTAATGCGTATGATTTTCTATTGAAGTCAATAAAACCGGTGTTTTATGTCTCTTCTTGTCATCCCTTTTCTCATCTTCGAAAGACCTTTTTGTTCTTCTTTTGTGGATCGTCTTTTTTGTTTATTTGTGTTCTACTTCTTACGTAGTTATTAACTTCTGATATGTTTCAAGTCTTTGAAGTTCAAATCAGTAAAGGCTACTAAAAACTGTAAAGGCTCAATGTAGTTCTTAAAGTGGTCTAGGACTCTAGACTGACCCTTTTGGTCAATCTACTTTCTCATACATCTATCATCCCTACCAATCCATGGTGAGATGAAATTTCAGTTAGTTTTCATTAACCAACGCATACATCTGTTAAATAACTTAAATTAATTAGGTAGTCTGCTGCAACCCACATATGCATCTCCATGACATATTCATTGACATGTTAGCTATAAACTACCGAAATAGATTTTCGCAAGTTTAATTACAAAGGTGATATCTGAAGTCTTAGAATCCACAAAGTGCTGCTAAAATTTAGCACATTAGTCTTCAAATTATGCAAAATTTAAGCAGTAACAGTTCAGACTTTGTTCATAGTTTAAGACAGGCTTGATTGCTTGAACATTTTAACCATGTATAAAAAAAAAATGATCACATGACTTTTGTTCGTTTTCATGTTTGTCAATGACATTTACAAATCCGGCTTCATAATAACAATTTCATTTCTTTCAATCAATGACGTATCAAATTTGTTAATATGATGCAACCGATTGATGACAAATTAGTGTTTTTTCTTGAACTTGCTAAACACTATAGACAAAACATTGGAATAGTTAAATACTCTGTGAGCGTATATACATTGCATCCAAGTTCTAATTTAACATTTTAAGAATTTAACGTTTTAAGATCCGACCAAATCCCTTCGATGTAAACTGGGCAACTGATGATTCTCTCCCCGTCCCACTATTAGGTGACATATTTACTCTTAGATTTTGTCCAACTATTAAGTTACCTATATCACTAAACAAGGAGATATTTCTAAAATTATCCTTTTAATTGATTATAAGAAATATGCATAATTTGATAGGCATGTTTATATTCGTTACGTAGGTGTTTTAAAATGTTTTTCAATGGTATGAAGTTCGCGAACATCCGTGGTGTAGTTTGAGAGATAAATCATTTCAAAATTTCACTAATTATTATTCATAAGGATATAATTGTAAAAAATGCTTAAAAGTGCTCTCTTCTCTTGTTTGCCTTAAAAATTGTGCAAACTTGAACTAGGTCACTTAATAGTGGGACGGAGGGAGTATGTGTTTTTATTTGGAGGGTAGCGGTTTTTGGCTGATTAATGTTCTGCCATCTATAAACTAATAAAATAAAATGAAAACAACGCGACTCTACGGTCCAAGCAAGCATTTTCACCAATACTACAAGGCCTAATCACCAGACCGCCACTAACTCTAATATTGAATCATTTTTTTGGGACCAGCCTTTTTCTGGGGATCATTGTTTTATTTTGGGTAAGACATTAGAAGTAAATCTAGGTCACCCCTTATGTAGATATTTTTATTAATACCTAAATTACCCTCCTAATTAATTTTGGGTAATGATTAGTTAGTGTTACTATTAGTTAGTGTAATGATTAGTGAAATGATTAAGTTAAAGATAATTAGTGAGATTAAAAAATTAGATGGGTTTTTTTAAAAAAGAAGTAGATTTATTGAGAGAGTAAAGTTAGAGAAGATGAAGAAGAAAAACTTGGAGAGAAAAAAAATTGAGTTCACTAAGCTTGAGTATTCAAGTGGTGATAGCTCATATGAATCTTCATCTCCTTCCTCTCCTAGAGTATTCGTTAATCTTCACAATGATCCGGATATGAGTTATTTCTTAGATGGTGATTGTATTCTTCCTCAAACTCAATCTCAAGATGAAAACGATGGATTTTACGAACCAAAACCGGAGGAAGAGTATTTGGGTACCCAGGTATGCTTCAAACTTAGATAATGTTGGTTGAATTGATCCAAAATTTCCAAAAACATGTAAAAAAAAATAATAGTAAATTTGGCCTAGGTCAAAGGAGTTCGGTTACCTTATGTGAAGAACACATCTGAAAGTGTAGTTCGGTTACTTTTTCCAAAGACGTAGGTAACCGAACTCGCTCTTAATGGAGGTTTTTAGTTGTTCGGTTAACAGACATGTTACCGAACTTTGTTTATAGGATTTACATAGTTATGTTCGGTTTGCCCGCAATGTTGCCGAACTTTAGGGTCTAGAAGTTCGGTTAGTTCGCAACCAAATATCTAACCGAACTTTACGTATAATTAAGATTTTACCAAGTGTACGAAGTTCGGTTGGTTCACAAACTATAACCCAACCAAATTACTAACCGAACTTTACGCAAAAAAAAAGATTATACCAAATGTAAGAAGATCAGTTGATTCGCAAACTTTAACCCAACCAAGTTCCCAGCCGAACTTCACGTACCAAAATATTTTTAAGCAAACCGTTAACTTCGGTTGGTTCGCAAAAATGCTTAACCAACCGAACTTTGTGTTCGGTTTTTTCGATAAAATTATTTCGTTGCCGAACTTATTTGTTATTGCAATTAATGTTCTTCCATTTCTTGTAGATTAAATGCCAACTTATACCAATGGATGATCAACCTTCTCCGGTTGATATGTTGTTCGAAGATACATCCCATCACTATGTCAATGAGTTGGTATTTGACTGATGTGATTTTAAGTGGTAAGTAAGGTTGTCGTTCACTCGGACTTGTGAAGAATAATTTTTAGACTTAATTTTGAAAACTAGAAAAATCAAAATAATGTTTTGGTCAAGATTATAAAAAAGCACTGAGACTCAGGATTCCACCAAATTCCATTCATGTGATTCAAATAATAATTCCAATCAATTATAGCTCAAATATTAAAAATATGGACTCTTATTCTTTGCCAAAAGTAGATTTTTGAAAAGCAATGACTGTAAATCAAAAGCATAATGTATCAAAAATACATTGACCAAGCATACATCATCAAACAATATCACACCCATTCAATAAAAATCATAAATCAATTAAAAATCAATGCAAATAGTCATAAAAGAATTATTAGAATTACCACATGCGTGAAATAGGGCTTCCTCCGTCATCCCAGTGTTGGGGTTTAGCTCCTCATGTTAGAAATATGCTCAAAAGTTGATTTCATTGATCAAATAAGGTGTTTTTATTAGAAAGGACGAGCTATAGTTACAGAAAGCTTGTTGTAAGGAAGGTAATGGTCGCTGAAAGTATTAAGCAACGACAGTCAAAAACGATAAGAGCTTTCTGTAGTTGAATATAAGACTGCTTCTGCGACGGTTGACTGTGAGTCGAAGTTCTTCGTGTTCTTCGCGACTGTTCCTTGTGCGTCTTATGTTCTTCGTGTTCTTTAGCTCCGCACCAGCAGAAAATAGCAGCAGGTAGGTTTCTATTCGTCTTGATTTCTCACTCCTCAGCCCTTCTCAGCCCCCCAAACTCTCGACACCCCTTCTATATGACCCAAATAATCTATTTATATCAAAAATACCGATTAAATCTCTCCAAAATCTTCCAAAATCTCTTCCTTTCTCTTCACGGCAAAGTTGCGGCAATTTCTTGTTTTAGGATTTCCACGCGTTTCTTAGCTTTCCTTTTGATTCTAAACTCTTCCTTAGATAGATATCAAGCTTTGGGAAGGTTTATAGCACTTTAATCTCTCTAAAATTTCCTAAAATCGGTCACACACGTGACTTTCCATATTTTTCTGTTGAGATAAAAATCCGTCGATTGAGCCCAGTTTAATCGATTTCAACACCCATGTTAGATTCCTAGACCCATAAGGAGTCTACCCTATGAAAATAAGAGGTTTAGTCGACCTCCAACACCTCTAAAAATCCATCACCAAATCTGCCAGGAAACATGCTTTACGTTTTTGGTTTCCCGCCAAAAACAGAATTTGAACGTGAATGGGAAAGGTTACCCCTTATCCAGTGGTCGCCCCTTATCCGTTGCTGGATTCCGCATAACACTCGTCCCTTGGGTTGCATTTATCAACTTTTCGAGCCAATTTCGCCGCAAAAGCTTATTTCTCCAAAAACACCTACAAAGAGATCAAATACCAAAATAAGTACAAAAATGGGTACTAACAATATACACAATAGAGATGAAAATAGACACATAAATGCGTCTATCATTGACTTACCTATTGATGCGAAGAATTGGGCTAGAGAGCATGCCAATAAAGCCATGTATGTATTAGTTTTGAATGGAAAAGAAAGCAAAACTCGTTTGAAATGGTTTGTGAGAGAAGTGGAGATCCGGATGTTAGTCACAAGAGGAAGGGTTATGTGTATAAAGGAAATACGACGAGGAAGAACACAACGTGCTCAAAGAAAATTAAATGTCCGTTCAAGATAGTATTTAAGAAGTGCAAAAAAATGAAGGGATGGGATCTATCTATGGATGTTGTGGAAGGTCATCATAACCACCCTCGTCCGGAACATCTTGAAGGACATTCAATGGCCGCAAGGCTCACTGCTCAAGAAATGGAGAAAATAGCTAAATATAGGAGAATGGGTATTTCACCACTTAATATGCTTCGCTTACTAAAGGATGATAACAAGGATAACGTATCATCGTTGTCCACCATTTATAATTCAATTGAGACAATTAAAATGAATGAATGGAAGGATAGACAAGTGATGAAACAAAAAAAAAAAATTCGCTCAAGAGAGAGGCTACGCGCTTCAAAAGAAGGTAAGTCCGGAAGAAGAAATAACGCATCTCTTCATTGCGCATCCGAAGAGTGTTCAATTGGCTCAATTCTTCCATGAAGTTCTTATAATGGATTGCACTTACAAGACTAACAAATACGAGATGCCATTGTTGAACATTATTGGTCGTACGTCGACGAAGTCACCGTTTACCATTGCTTTTTGTTTTCTAAAGGATGAGCAAGAACCAAGTTACACTTGGGCGCTACAACAATTGAAGGCCATCTACCGAGATGATGATATCCCCGGGGTTATAGTGACGGACAATGAAGTAGCATTAATGAACGCAATAGAGAGAATCTTCCCATTAGCACATAATATGCTTTGTACGTTCCATATATGGTGTAATGTGATGAATAGGTGCAAGCATCAAATTTGTCCACCAAAGAGGAAAGCATTTGAAGAGATTAGTAAGCTACCGGAAGATGAACAAGCGGATGCAAAAGAGGAATTCGATAAACAAGTGTTAAGTTCGGTTACCTGTCATTTTTTACCAGGTAACCGAATATCTCTCTGTAACTTCTGAAAAAAATTTGTTTGTTAAGTTCGGTTACCTGTCACTTTTTACCAGGTAACCGAATACCACTCTGTAACTTCTGATTTTTTGTTGTTGTTGAGTTCGGTTATATCACAAATTTGCGAACAAACCGAACTTTGAGACTAAGAAGTTCGGTTGCTTACGATATTTGGCCCACCAACCGAATTACCTTATTGTATTTAAAAAAAATTGTGTAATGAAGTTCGGTTAGATCGATAAATTAGCCTAATAGCCGAACTAATCCTTTAAAACACAAATTAAAAACCAAATTATCAAATTCCTTTACTAATCCACAATACCATAACTAATTGTTGGAAACACACGAACATAAGAAAACAAACTACCAAATCCACAATAAAAAAGTTTTCAAAACATAACAAAACAAACTACCAAATCCGCAATAAAAAAGTTTGGTAAACATAAGAAACCAAACTACTAATTATTGCAATCACTCATTCACGACGACCACTACGACAAACTCTTTTATTCTTGCGTTTAGGAGCTTTAGCTTGTCCTTCATCACTAGGAGTGTCCTCTCCACTGCTTTGTTGTTCAACCATCTGACTTGAACCTTCCCCTTCTCGGCGACTCCTCTTCACCGTCATGGTATGGCTTGGATCAACAATGTTGGGTGATAAAACCTTAGTCCATTGGTTGTAGAGGTCTGTTTGTTCTCAAGTGTTCATCGGCTCTCCACTCCGGATTTTTTCCATCATTTTCTTCAACAATTCTGTACCTACCTTCACCTTTTTTCAATCAAATGCATAAATAAATATTATTTTTCAATATTTTATAACTATTTGAAAAGAAAAAATAAGAGTAAATATCTTACCGCCGAATTCCATAAGTTCAAGGCATCATCACCACAGGTAGGCATATGCTTATGAATTTTCTGAGCCTCTTTCTCAACTACCTTCGCTTTCGCTTTCTCAGCACGGGCTTGTTGGACTCTGTTTATTACAAGAGGATGAGAAATATTTTCATACCATTCCATATATCCCTCGTCAGCGGCATTTGGATCATCATACGAATCTTCACACTCTTCACCTGGAAGAAGATAATTCCCAAAGTTGTTCCAGTGGTCAACTGATGGAGCAGGTTCATATTTTGGGGTAAAATATTTGATGGTGTTCTTAGTTCCCCGCTTCTTCACCTTGAAGTTTTCCACTTGTGGGACAGTTTGGACACAAGAAAGTTGTCTCAATACTCTTCGAGGATTATACATTGTACAACCGCCAGGATGAAACAAAGGTCCATTATAACCCGCGATAGGTGAGAAATCAACAACCTCAACATCTTCCTCTTCATCTGATGGAATGGTGTATGGATGGAAAACCACATCTTCAAGCGTTGCATTATCCAATGTCTCCCTCAACTTCAACACCTTTTTTTTTACCCTTCTCATGTGAGTTCAAAAATTCGTATTTACCAGCTGTAGGCTTCCCATAAGGCCAATGAGTCTTAGCATGAGACAATTTCAGTTTAGGGAAGTGGTCGTACACCCAAACCTATGAAAATGAGCCACAAATGATACATTTGAAGTATAATTAGTAACAACACACATTCATTCACTTATCTATAACAAAGTTCGGTTTGTTCGCAAATATATCTTGCAAACCGAAGGTTGCCTAATTATTTCATGTCTCAACCGAACTATACTCTATATACTAACTATTTTGAAACACACAAAGGATAATTTAACGGGGTACCTGAATAAGGGAGTATAAGCCTCCAATTTGACAAGTCTTAAGCCTCGAAGCTTTTCGGAGCTCCTCTTGAACGAATGAAAGAATCCTCATGCTCCAAGAGTAGTTGTTCACCTCATTAAGGGGGTCCAAATGCTGCAGGTAATGGGCATTTACCAAGTGACTTGAAGTGTCAGGAAGAAAATGGTTCCTAGTTGATATAACAAATAAGCAGTCACATGGTGCTTAATCTTCTCCGGTGTCATCACCAACTTTCCTTTCTCAACCAATTTTTTTGTCCCTCCAAACTCCTCTTTCAAGACTTTGATCTTGAACATTTTCAACATCTTCCTGAACGTGCGGTCTTCCTCAAACTCATTATACTCATCACCTTTCTTAGGCTCCTTAACAGCTCGTCTAAACTCACAATGTGCCTTGTCCGGGGCCCATCCTAGACACTTTTCGACCAACTTTTCAAGAACTTCATAATTCATCGAGGGATCGTAGCCTTCTCGAACACTTCTTCCCATAATTGGTAGGCCTGTGATTCTCTTGTAATCATCCGGATTATTGCCATCTCGCCAAATGGTAGATGAAAAGTATCCGTCTCTGGATAAAACCTCTCGGAAAATGCAGAAACAGTGACAGTATCAAATTTTTGGTGCGCATGTTGTATCTCGTTCCATAGTACACAATCAAATACCTCCAACCGGACCTCATCACACTCGTCCGCTATATCCCATATCTTGTTCTTCTGACGTTTCAAAACACGAACCGCATTATTATGATCCTACAAAAACAACATCATATATTATATACTAATAGTTTGTGAGAAATATATGTCAAAATATAATAAAATGACTGAAAAATATTGATGGTTAAGATTCAATACCTTTGTCGCAAAGATCTTGGCATCCCATGAGTTTTTGTAGCCAAACAATACCTCCCCTCCATCTCTTGGAGTACCATAAGTTGGGTTCTTTAGCGGCAAACACAAATTGTTATCGGGAATGTATGCATATATAGCACAAGGCTTTTTAGGCGTCTTTCTAGGGTTTTTTTTGAACTATTACTCCTTGTTCCTCTTCCTCTTCATCCGAGTCCTCCTCTGATTCGTCATCTTCATTATCTCCATACTTATCTCCATATTCCTTATCTTCTTCACTGTCATCATTGTCATTCTCTTCATCCTTATCTCTTTCTTCTTCTTCAGCTGGTTTCTCTTCTCCACCTTGATTATGTTCTTGATTACACATCTCTTCCACAATCTCTTGATTAACTTGTTGGATTACATTGTCAACATTAGCTCTATTGACATCATCTTGGATGACAACACCCGGTAATGACCCACCTCCAAACTTAGCATTTTTGGTTCCACGATTATTGGCACCACAGTGTACTCTTCCTCGAGGCGTGGGAGTTCTCATATCTTCTAGTAAAGATTGGTTGGATTTTTTTCCTTTGCCACTAATCAAGAAAACAAAAGATATTATCTTAGCCGATAAATGTTTGACTAAATCAAATGCAATATAAGGGTTCTCAGCGTAAGGTTTGGTTAGTAGCAAAAGTTCACGAAAAATAGGCCAACTCTAATTTTGTGTTCCAGAGTATAGTTCGGTTACTAAAGTTTTTTTTGCGAACAAACTGAACTCAACATTGGTCACTATTGGGGAATAGTTCGGTTAGTAAGGTTTTTTTTGCGAACAAATCGAACTCTACATATATGCAATTAGGGTAGAGTTCGGTTTGTAAGGGGTTTTTTTTGCGAACAAACCGAACTCCACATAAATGGAATTAGGGAAGAGTTCGGTTACGAAAATCTAAGAAAAAAAATATGCGAACAAACCGAAGTCCATATATCCACTGAAGGTAAAGTTCAGTTAAGGCCAAACTCAACATAGTGGGCAAAATAGCAGAGTTCGGTTACAAAGTTTCGTTTTATTTTATTTTTTTAATAAAGGTAAAGTTCGGTTAAAAAACATTTTTAACAATTTTTGCGAACCAACCGAAGTCTATATATCCACTGAGGGTAAAGTTCGGTTAAAGCCAAACTCAACATAGTGGGAAAAATAGCAAAGTTCGGTTACAAAGTTTCAAAAAAAAAATATTTATAATAATGGTGAAGTTCGGTTGAAAAAAAGTTTTAACACTTTTTGCGAACCAACCGAACTACCAGTTCGGTAACCTAATTTTAAATTTCGTGAAACCGAACTGTTCTTCATGTTCTTCCTTTCAGGAAGTTCGGTTAGAAAGCTAGGGTTTTTTTGAAACTCATCCTAACGAAACAACACACTGTAACTTCCATTTGAACCCTATTTTGATGATTTCTATTCAATTTAACGAATCAAAATCAAATTAAAAGTAATGGGTTAGTGGGAAAATACATGCGGATTTTTTCCATGGCAGTTTCAGGGTTCTTCTTGCGTCTATTATAGCCGATTCTGACTTCACTTTCCAGTTCCACTTCTTTATTAATCTCAAATTCATTTGGGAAATTTGCTAGATGTGCTAATTCGGGACCTTTTCCAGGGAGTCTTGGGGTTTTCTTTCGAAAAACCATTCTTATACTTGATTGATTAATCGACGATAAAAATTTATGAATCGGCGATTAATCGATGAAGACGATGTTGAAAGGAAGAAGAAGAAGAAGAGAAGAAAAAAAATTTATCCCAAAACCTGTTTGTGCGGCTAGGGTAGGTCTGATTTTGATTTTTTGTTAATAGATTAGATTAGGTTAAATTTATATTTGGGTAGTTATTAGTTTAGTTATAATCTTAATTAGGGTTAAGGGCAAATTAGTAATGTCTACACTTTAGGACATCCCTTATAAGTACAGGGTAGATGGCCTTATAAAACAATGGTCCCCAAAAAAATCATTCCTAATATTTCTTTACACGGCCCAATCACTAGACCCATGAAGTAACTCTTACTGTTGCAAAATGAACATTTGTTTTCACTTTTCACCAACAGTGCTCGTTCTATTTTGTACCTTCTTTTAGGCCGACTCTTATGAAGGAGGGAAAGACTCTTACGGAGGAGGGAAAGGATGAGTTGAACAGGGTTCCACTTAGGGTTGGAGTAACGTATAAGTATGGTGGTGAGGGAGGGAAAATAGTATCCTCACTCAAGAGTGTTTTATTTATATAAAATATATTAAAGGTGGGATGAAAATCAGGTTTTAAGGTATTATGTTAGATTTTTCTTATAAAAAGAGAATAAGCGAGGATTACATCCTCATTTTTCTACTTTTTCCTCTAACATTCCCTGTTTTCGAGCAGAGAGAAAGGAACTAAACTTGTAGCCATGGTTTTACGTCCCACTTCCCTACTCCATAAGAGTCAGCCTTAATCAATAAATATTATTTTTAGATCAAAAAAAAAAAATCATTATACATTATGGTTAGATTTCAAATTATTAAT
>JAJJMB010003933.1:0-67736 GCA_023531105.1 Papaver atlanticum
AATATTGTTACCGTTTACAGATCGCATATTAGCCGACGCCCTTTCTTGTGTTGGGGGAGAAGAAGAGTACTGTGGAGTGGTCATGGGATCACCACGGGAAACTTGTTTCACGTGACCGCCTCTATGTCTAGCCATTTCTGAAAACAAAAATCAGGGAAATCACTCAACAAGCTAAACTTCATAAGTTTACAAACACCCAAAACTTACAGCAAAGGTATCAATGAACTTCACAAAAAAAAAATCCATAAAACTTAAATGTTCTTTCTTTTTTTAAAAGAGAACTATACAAAGCTTAAAGCAGCAAAAAAGATACATCAATAGAAAAGATAAAAACCCTCTATTTCTAGCCATTTCTAAAACAACTATAGGGAAATCACTCAACAAGCAAACTTCACATTTACCAACGCCCAAAACTTACAGCAAGGGTATATGAACTTCAAAGAAAAAATCCATGGAACATAAGGTAAATCAAAGGATTTAAAGTTCTTCCTTTCTTTTTAGGTTACAGGACAAGTTACAGAGAAAGAAGAAAAACAAGAAAAAACAATGGTTAATGGAAGATTCCATCCAACCCAAAAACAAATGTAAAAGAGAATTAAACCAACATCAAAATACCAAAAATAAAATAAAAAATTAATCCCCAAACTGAACCCTAGGCGGTGGAATCTTAAAATAAAATACATGCCTGCTCAAAATGAGATCCTAAGCTTAAAGTAGAAAAAGACAACTTCAAAGACTAAAAATAAAAATAAAAAATCAATACTGTTGATGAATCCCCAAATTAAACCCTAGAAAGTGAATCTAAAAGCTTAAAATCAAAGGTATGAATGCTCAAAAAGAAAACATGAACTTAAAATCGAAGTAAAGAACAATGATTTACCCAAGAATTTAGAGTGCGATGAAGAGAAACCCTCGATTGTCCTGTAGTCGCTGTTACTAAACCTAAAAAAAAAGAGAACGAGAACTTGAAAATGTGAAGAAGAAACCCTAGCTTCTAACTTATATACGACTCATAAGGGTGAGAATATAGTTTATAACTTTTGTTCCCATTTCACATGGGGCGGAAACAAATTTATTCAGGGATTTTTCTTTATTTTATTAAGATATTTTTTTCACCAAGTGGATGTTGGTGGGAGAGCTCCCGCTCGGGAAAATTAAAAAAAATTGAACCAATTTTTTTTGGCCTGTGAGTGAGAAGTTGGGGGGAAATTTGGGCTCGCCAAATTACCAAAATTTGAACCAAATTTTGTTTGGTACATGTTGGAAAAATTTCCGCTCACCAAAATTATTAAGATTTAAACAAAATGTTAATTGTCATGTGAATCACATGTCGGGATAATTTGCGGCTCAGCAAAATGTGCCAAGTCTACGATTGGCGAACAGAAAAGATGGCGACGAAGTCAGACTAATTTTTAGGTGGGGAAAAAATTTATATGATACAAACCAGCACATACAGGAGGTTACCGGCCACATGATGCTCGATATTTTTTCCGCATTTTAATTCATTTTTTAGTATATATTGAGTGGATATCAAATTATTAAACATTGTAAGTTAAACATAGTGAATTTATGGTTTTTCATATTTAGTACATGCATTTGATGACTTTTTATTTATGTGGGCATAAATGGGATGTCCCTATATCCCTTCGTCCCTCCTAAAACTGCGCACGCAAATCGGCTAAATGTGCAAAAACGTCGTTCGGCAATTGTGTTGGCACAAATCGGAAGTGTAAAATGTAAATTTGATTGAATATCATATTTCGTCAAATTTGGATTATTCGTCGGTCCAGTTTCTTGAATTTTAATTGAATTCATATTAATTTTAGGGTTCTCATTTCTATGAATTGTAGATAGGGGAGCCAGGATTTGGAAAAAAAGAGTGCAAACGAAAAATTATACCACAAAAACAGAAAAAACTAAAAAAAAATCATTACACGTGAAAAAATTACAAATACCTAATAGCGTATCATAGGGTTGTGAGACAGCATATGACAACTCTTCCTTCTTGTCGTGTGAAACAACATATGAAAAGGGTTTGTTTAAGGTTTAAGAGAAATTTTCGATGGAATCTTACTTGTAAATGGGTGGATTCATCGTTCTTACGAAGTTTCCGAATTATAGTAGTCCACTCCCGGCCAGGTTTCGAGCTCGGAGCCACTTTCTTCCTCGAAGTCGCCTGGAAAGGGTTTGTTTAAGGTTTTGGAGAATGTTCCGATGAAATCTTACTTCTGAGCTTCATATTTTATCGATTTCGATGATGTATCATGCTAGGTTTTAAGTCATATCCCTCCCAGAGCTTCAAGGTTCATAGTTTGTATGTCGTTATGCGACATTTGAGAGTTGTGGTATAACCGGTCATAACCTATGTTATGTAGCAAGTTCTGATCGTTCATAGCCTTTTCATCAACTTCGAGGCATGAACCTGGCTCCGAGATCAAAACCTGGTGGTAAGTGGACTACTATAAGTCGGAAACTTCGTAAGAACGATGAATCCAACCATATAGTTAACCGAAGTTATCCACATGAACACTTTTAACTTAACCATATTTATCTAACACTTCTAGATCAAATATGATTATCAGTCAATCATGAAAGATAATCAAATGAATCTAATTGTGTCTCAAACTTTGCATTAAGCCACGGTTTGCAAACTTTCCATTCCTTAGATCATAAATGTTTTAGTTCATGAGTATGAGAATCATACAACATCGGAGAGAAACTCAGGTGCGGAATTTAATTCAGGTGCAGAATTTTTTTATTTTTGAAACTGGGATGTTCAAATCTGACAAATTTCATCTTCAGTTCATCCGAGCGATAAACTATATTCCAACTCTAGTAATCTTTGAACCTGGGCTGTTTAACTCTGATAAATTTCATCTTCAGTTCATCCGAGTGACTCGGGTCCAACTCTAGTAATCTTTTAATCTGGGATCTTATAATCAGATACTCTACATCTTCAGTTAATCTGAACTACGTTTATCTTTTGCACATGTCGTAATCCGTATGAGAACCCAAAACTAAATCTCTACCGTCCAAAAATTTCCCAATCTACATGACTATGCATTTTATCCCCGTCCAAATATCTAATATAAAATCCAAAATATAATTCTGGAGATAAGATTTCACTCACTTTCCTTGACTTTCCTCCTCTTCTTTTTACTCCTTCGTTTCTTCTATCTGTCGAGAGGAAAAAGAAAACCCTTCGACCTCCTCTTCTATTCTCTCTTAGATTGTCTTTCCAGTACAAACACTTTTAATCTTAAGATCCATCATCTTATTTTCATGATCTGAAGATACAAGTGAAGGTATCGATTCCACGAAGAAGAGATCTAGGGCAGGAAGATTGAAATCAAGAAGTAGTTCCATTCCTGATTAGTTCATATTTAGCTGTAGTAGAACCAAAATTTGTGCGGTAAGAACCCCAATTTTCTTTGGTTTTACCCTAATTTTTCATTTGATACTTCAAAGTTATAGATTGAAGCTTAGAGTTTCTGTAAAAAATAACCCTAGATTTGTTTCTCGTTGATGATATTTAGGGGTTTCAATTTGATCTATTTCCAAGTTAAATTCTACCACTTTCTTCTTTATTTCTTGTTTCTATTACAATTTATGTAGCTAGATTTTCATACATTGGTAAGGGCATTGTTAATTGTGTTTTTTTTCGTAGTTTAACATTATCTATGTAGTTTTTGTAATTTACCTCAATTTTGGCATTCAATTTAATTATGTGTGTTTAATACAGACATTATAACATCATTTACATTAGCTCATAGATATTTGATTATCAATTTTGGCATTTCAATTTAATTGTGCGTGTTTGATACAGATATCATAGCATCGATGGATAAGAGTTGGATTAAAATGCATAGGAGTGAGGAGGCGTTCCACGAGTGAGTCATAAGCTTCCTAGACTTTGCGTTTGAGCGTATACAACCTGGGAAGGAATTAATTCGTTATCCTTGTGTTTACTGCAATAACAATTGCTACTGTTCTCGAGATGAAGTGTATCTACATATATTGCGTCATGGGTTCACGAAAGGATATACTAAGTGGATATACCATGGGGAGGCAGAGGGAAGGGAACCTTTGGGTACTGCTAGAACAATTGAAGATGACTTGCCGGAAAACGACGATTGGGATGAGTTGCTAGGATCTACTGGAGAAGCTTCGGACTCTGATATTGCTAATTTTTACCGGTTATTGGAGGAGTCCGAGCAACCCCTTTATCCTGATTGTAAGAATTATTCAAGGTTATCCTTTAATGTACACTTACTTCGTATCAAGACCCGTGGTGGATTGGCTAACAAATGGTTCGACGAGCTGTTGAGTCTTCTGATCAAGGCATTTCCAACAGCCCTAATACCGAAGAACTGTTATGAGGCTCCAAAATCCATAAGGGACTTGGGTTATACCTACCAAAAGATCGATGCTTGCCCAAATGATTGCATATTGTTTCGGAAAGACTATTCGCTCTTGGATAAGTGCTCGGTATGTCATGCTTGCAGATGGAAAAATGATGGGTCACTGGGAGGCGACGAATCAAATATTAGTGCAAAAAGAAAACCTAAGAAGAAAGTTGCTGAAAAGATAGTACAATATTTTTCTTTAAAGGAAAGAATTCAGAGGTGGTTTATGTGCCCGAAGACCGCTCCTCACATGATATGGCATAAAGAACGTATTGATGATGGACTTTTGAAGCACCCGAAAGATTCTCAGAACTGGAAGAGCTTTGATCAGATGCACCCCACATTTGCGGCCGAGCCTCGTAATCTGAGACTTACATTAGCTACCGACGGGATGAATCCTTTTGTAAATATGACGAATCCTCATAGCACATGGCCAGTTGTTCTAATCAACAACAACTTACCACCATGGATGTGTACGAAAGATTCCAATTTCATTTTGTCTATGATAATTTCAGGACCCAAATCACCAGGAAATGATATTGATGTGTATCTGCAATTATTAATAGAGGAATTGAAGGATTTATGGGAGCGCGGTATTCGAATTTTTGATGCTTCAAAGAAAGAGTTCTTTCTATGTCGTGCAGCACTATTAGGTACTATTAGCGATTTCCCTGCCCTAGCCATGCTTTCTGGATGGAGTACCAAGGGAAAATATGCATGTCCGTGCTGCAATAATGACCCATGTTCACTTCGATTAAGCAATGGAGGTAACAGCTGAACTACTACTTATTTTGGATTACTTTCCTTTTATGCCCAACTCTTATCATTTTGTTCAAATGTTATTTGTAGGTAAGTTGTGTTACATGTTTCACCGCCGCTTCTTGCCAATGGATCATAAATGGTGCGATCACAAGGCAACCTTCAATGGAAAAAAGGAGAAACGACCACCACCAAAGCTATTAAATGGGGCCGAAATACTTGAGCAGTTGGATCAGCTAGAGCAAGTTGAGTTTGGTAAGAATGCCAATCAACAAAATCTAGTAGAAAAGATACCCTTTGATCACAATTGGAAGAAAATTAGCATTTTCCAGCTGGAATTACCCTATGTGAGCACGATTTTATTGTTCCATAGTCTAGATGTGATGCATATCGAGAAGAATGTTTGTGATATTGTGATGGGGACTATATTGAAGGTCAATGGGAAGACAAAAGACAATATAAAAGCTCGATTGGACCTACAGGGGATGGGTATACGGAAGGACTTATGGGCGACGAGAACAGGGTATAAGTATAGGGTGTCAAACGCTTCATATGTGATGTCGAACAAGGAGAAAGATTCATTTTGTAGACTTTTGAAGGAAATTAAGGTTCCTGACGGGTACGCATCAAACATTTCTCGATGTGTGAACCTTAAAGAGCGGAGGCTTATTGGTCTAAAGAGTCACGATTGCCATGTTCTATTGGAACATTTGTTACCAATAGCAATTCATGGAAATTTGCCAGATGTTGTGTGTAAAGCAGTGACTGAGTTATGTATGTTTTTGAAAGTTCCGTGTGCTACTGTCCTTAATATGGCTGACTTAGACAGACTGCAAGATAATATTGCAATCACATTGTGCAAGTTAGAAAGGATATTCCCCCCATCTTTTTTTGTTGTGATGATGCACTTGCCCATTCATCTAGTAGAACAAGCAAAGGTTGGTGGTCCGGTGCAGTGTCGTTGGATGTATCCAATAGAGAGGTACGAATATATCAATGCAATTTTCCTTGGAAATTTTACCTTTTTATGTGATCTGATGGTATTTGTAATGATTTTATATTACGGTTAGTGTATATATATACACACTTAAGGTACTTTGGAATTTAATAATATATGCTATTTGGAATATACTATCGAACATGTAAATAGTTTGTGAATGGTTGTTACTTTAGTCAGGAGCATATGCGATTTGTCTAACTTATATCACAGATTTTAGCTGTGGATGAATTTCCAAATGAGGCTTTATATATGTCATAGTTACCCTGATATCAAAGATTGATCGACTTTCACTTGTTCATTTTGGTTACTATCAAGTTAGTTGAACTTTGTTTATCGAGTACACAATAGTTTTCCTATCCTATGCATCAGGTACTTGCGAAAGTTAAAGTGTTATGTGCGGAATAAAGCTCATCCCGAAGGCTCGATAGCGAAAGGGCAAATAATAGAAGAATCTCTCGTATTAATTGAGTGCCATATGAATAGTGTAGTTACCAAGTTTAATCAACTTGGTAGAAACGGGGATAACACTCGATTTCAATCAGCAGTTAATAAGTTCTCTGTTTTCAGACAATCTGGTGAATTTCAAGGTAAGAAACGTGTGGCCTCGTTTTCAGAGGAAGAGTTCCAACAAATGAAATTTGCAGTTCTCAAGAATTGTGATGAAGTGCACCAATATGAGGAGTACGTGTTCTCTACTTTCTCTTTCTCCTTATGTACAGTGAATAATGCTACAGTGTGAGATTGTTTTCGTGCACATGTAATTTGAATAATTTTCTTATGGCAATATACAGTGAACACAAAGCTATGCTTGAAGGAACTATCCATGCACATAGAAAACACACCCAAGAATTTCCTAAATGGTTTGAACATAAAGTGAGTCTCAATTCATTACTATTAAAATGCATGTTTTGTTCGCCACACAGGCTTTTTATGATTTCTTACTTCGGTGGGATTTTTTCTATAACAAACAGATTTACCAACTGCACAAAGAGACCAGTCAAGTGAGTGAAGAACTATTATCATTGGTTGGAGGTCCTTGCCGAGAAGCTCTGTCTTTCAACATTTACATGGTCAACGGTTACCGTTTTCAGACAAAACGTTGGGAGCAGGGAAGAACGACACAAAACGCTGGAGTATGTGTAACCATCGAGAAGGATTATTTTGGAGTGCTAACTGATATCATATAGTTGAGGTATGTGGGTGGATTCCGTGTTGTCCTTTTCAAATGTGATTGGCGGGATGTAGATAATGATAGGGGATGTCGGAAAGATAGACATGGAGCTGTTAATAGAACCGTAAGTTGTTGGCAAGATGAACCTTATGTGTTACCATCACAAGTATCACAAGTTATGTATGTGAATGAAGGAGAGGAGTCCTAATGGCATACGGTGATAAAACTAAAACCTCGGAACTATTATGATATGCCGGTGCATGATATAAATACAGATTTGAGTCCTAGTGAAGCATCACAGGATTTGTACTCGGCTTATTCTATGGAAGATGTACAACATGAACCGCAGCAGGATGATGATGACAATTTTTGTTGGGGTAGGTGTGATGTTCCGGAAGAAACCGTTACTTATGTTGCACCAGAACAAGGTCCAGGGAAAGTTATCGATCAAGATGATGCTGATATTGAAAGTGTTTATACTACTAGTGATGATGATGATTTGCTCGAATTTGAAGAGTCTGACAACGAGATGGACTTGGATTAATTTTATTGTTTTGGTTTCTTTCATACTGCCGTGAAACTGTAAAAGAAGCTTAGTTTTGTAAAAGAAATTGGTATCTTTTTTTAATAAACAAAAGAAGACTGATATCGTTAAAATCAAGCAAGCAATTTTACTTATACTTCCTTGATCTGATGAAAAGAGAATTCCATTTGAAAAATGCTCATTACATTGGACCCATTTTCTTTTTTATTTCATGCAACCGCAGCTGTTTCTCGGCTTAACTCCTATACTTCATTTGAAGCAATCTCACATCTTCAGTCATTATTCCAACACCATCTGAATTGCACCTACACTAAACCATGTCATTTCACATCATTTCATTCGCCCTTCTTCTTAAATTATACCCTGAGCACACGTCTAAGTTCACCGGCCATTATTTACTTCTAGTGCATCTCCACACACTCGATGTTCCCTGTATCTGGTAGTTTTGAAATTACCCAAAGCTCTCCCTTGCCTTCATTCCTAGCAGAACTCCAAATCCCACTGTAGACTTCCCCAAAATCAGTCATGGTGAAAATGACTACAACTGCAGACTTGATGGGGTTTCGTTTAAGAGACCTTTGTTGCTGATTCTGGGCACAGGAAAACAAAGTTCCTCGATTATCTGAGAAAGGAACAAGAAATTTAACAAACCAATCCTGTTGCATTCATTTATGCATGCATTACAGAATTTACTGGCACTGCGCACTGGCCGAAGATCTGAATTGTGGATAATTGTTTATACCGATGAGTGTTGATTGATCACGTTTCTCAGTAGATTTGTGCTTTCTTCGTAACTCCATAGATAATTCGTGATAATTTCATATTTATATTAATTTATTTTTGGATATGTGATTTAATTTTACCGCGTGAAATTGATAAATACTCTAATCGGCTAATCAAATTTTCAAATAAAATCATTACAGAATCATGGATGAATTAAAATTTATTTCTTGGACCAAAGTTTTTTTAAATTTATTATGATTTTCGTCGGATTGAATGTTAATAACAATATTTCCCGGCCCTTTTCGTTTTCTAATACATTTCCATTCAACGGATTCATTCGCATTTTTACTATTCAATCCAAGCGATGGTTTTGCTGATGATAACTGTGACATTAATCCGACCAGTAGGAGTCTAAAATGTATAATCGAAGGCTATTAATTCACAAGCAATACTCATACGGATTTCCGTAAGAGACCAAAATGTATAATCGACGGCTATTAACTCAAAAGGAAAACTCATACGGATTGCAACTTTATCCAACGACCACAAGTTCGTTTTGGATTGGAAAAACTTTTTAGGCGGCAAAGTTCAACTTGCTTTGAATTAAAGTTTCCTTCTCGTGGCAAAATTCCCACCACTTGTGTTTAGGTCCAATAGAAAGATCGTTTACTGAACAGATAACAGCGTTTCAATGGGATGATCCTTGTATTTTGGAAAATTTACTCACCAACAAACTAATTCTTTTTATTACATAACTAATTTTGTACCTTTTGATGATGGTTTAAAAAATGAATGCTAAATTTTCAATGGGATGATATCCTTGTATTGTTGAAATAAATCTTATTCCCCAACATACTGATTCTTTTTATTACATAACTAAATTTAGAATCGCTAAAACAAAAAGCTTAGTAAACAAATCACAAATTTTAAAATCTGACTTTCCTTTGAAAGGGTGGTGTTGCTGAGATATGATTGTACCAACCAAATGTTTTGAATTGCTGGACCGCTGTGCCTCAAAGTAAATAGCGACTCAAGCACTTTTGTAGTTGCTGTGGATAACTTGAAAAAGTGATGTACCAACCTAACACCTTTTTTGGTCGCTACGAAATAGTGGAAATAAATTTTAAACAAGCAAGCTATATGGTGATTGCAAACTTGGTTGCTTAACCATTAGAGCGACCAAAATTTTGGGAGCTTGCTAAGAATTTGGTCGCTTAATCCATGTTTTCTTGTAGTGACATCTGACTAACAAAAAGTAGTAAATTAATTAAAAGTAGGACTCATATGCCTTGGACTCCTGGAGAGCAAATATCCTGCCCGAATATCGATCTGACACTGCTCACATGTTTTACATTGAAGATCCATTCAAATCAATCTACATAATGAAAGATCAGATCCAGTATCAAAAGTCTTCAGACTAACATGAGCAATCCAACAACTTATTTAGCATTATACGTACACGTCCAAAAATATGACAAGGAAGAACTAATAAACAAGTACTCCTCCGAACAGGAATCTAACAACGTCACACAAATGCGTACTACGACAGGGAATACAAGTTACCAATAATCGCACTATTTTTGAATTAAGATTCGTTTAGTGGAGCAGGTAGCCATCAATAAGTAGAGTGCGACTCTGGAAATTTCATTTTATTTCTTTTTAAACCAATTGAATTACATCAAACAAAAAATAGCAAGAAAGAACAATGGTGAATGATAATGGCGATTGTAAGAAATGGGGTTTCAGTGCAAATAATGAGATTGAATCAGCTTCTGGTCTTACAGTTAGAGGGGTTCTAAATACTTTAAAGAATGCAACAAACCCTGAAGATGAAAGACTAACTATTCCTCTTGGTCATGGTGATCCTTCTGCTTTTCCAAGTTTTATAACAGCTCAAGTAGCCGAAGATGCTATTGTTGATTCACTTCGCTCATCTAAGTTTAATGGTTATTCATCCACTGTTGGTATTCTTCCTGCCAGAAGGTATGCTTATAACTCGAAAGGGGGTTCTTAATTAGTTTTAGCGTTCTCTCGACTTCCATTTGGTTGTTAATTGTTATAGATAGAATCAGATTGTGTTGCATCAGTTGTTTGCATGATGGATATTTACTGTTATTGTTGTGCGGTTAACTGTTTAACTTAATGAACAGGTCTATAGCAGAGTATCTATCTCGTGATCTTCCATACAAGCTATCACCTGATGATGTTTTTCTCACGATCGGTTGCACTCAAGCAATTGAGATTGCAATGATGGTATTCGCTCGACCTGGTGCTAATATATTGCTACCAAGACCAGGGTTTCCATATTATGAGGCCTGTGCTGGTTATAGGAAGCTTGAATATCGACATTTTGATCTTTCACCAGACAAGGGTTGGGAGGTCGATCTTGAAGCTGTAGAAGCTCTTGCTGATGAGAATACTGTTGGAATGGTTATAATCAACCCAGGAAACCCTTGTGGAAGTGTCTACACGTATGAGCATTTGAAGAAGGTGAATAGCTAGACACACTCCATTGACTCTGAATTATGTTGTTAATTAGCCTTAGTCATGCTAAGTAATTGTTTCCGTTGTGTTGCATTAGGTTGCTGAGACTGCAAAGAAACTCGGAATTCTTGTGATCGCGGATGAAGTGTACGGTCATCTCACATTTGGGAGTAATCCGTTCATACCAATGGGAGTTTTTGGGTCAATAGCTCCTGTCCTTACACTTGGGTCTATATCAAAGAGATGGATGGTACCTGGTTGGCGAATTGGTTGGCTTGTTGCCAGTGATCCCAACGGCGTTTTTAAAGAAACAAAAGTAAGTTCTTACTCTAATTCGACAATTTCCCTTTCTTGTTGTGCTATTGCTATTTGCTTAAACTTTTAAAAGCAATCCTCGTTTTTCATCACTTATCTCAGATTGTTGACTCCATTATAAGCTGCCTCAATATCTCTGGGGACCCTGCAACTTTTATCCAGGTTTGCATCTTTAATGAATTTACAGCTTTAGGTGACTGGTCTCATTTTTTGTACGTCTGCTTATTTTCCTCGTAATTTATCTTAAACAACGTCATTGATGATTTTTCAGGCTGCCATTCCTCAAATTCTTGAAAAAACAACAGACGACTTTTTCAACAATGCAATTACTATTTTGAGAAACTCGGCTGAATTTGTGTATGATCAAATTAAGGATATTGACTGCATTACTTGTCCCCACAAACCAGAAGGATCCATGTTTGTGATGGTACGTCCGGCGATGTAGACTCATTCTACGTTGGTGACAATTTGTATGTTCTTCTGTAAATTTTGGGTTTACTCGTAATATTTTCGACTCATTCAGGTAAAGTTCAATTCAACTCTTTTGGAAG
This sequence comes from Papaver atlanticum, assembly GCA_023531105.1. Taxonomy (NCBI): domain Eukaryota; kingdom Viridiplantae; phylum Streptophyta; class Magnoliopsida; order Ranunculales; family Papaveraceae; genus Papaver; species Papaver atlanticum. Next base: position 11,954 of record JAJJMB010003933.1, read on the forward strand.
ACATAAATGATGATACGGAGTTCTGTCTCCAATTAGCTAAAGAGGAATCCCTCGTTATTCTTCCAGGTGAGAATTCTACATTATATGAACAAGTAGACATGGATTGAATGGTGGTAACTGGTAAGATTTTACACTGGAGGACCTTTTTAATCTACAGAATGTGCGTTAATTTGTTCTTTTGTAGGAATTGCGGTCGGACTGAAAAATTGGCTGCGTATAAGTTTTGCTGTTGAACCAACTTCTCTGCAAGATGGTCTTCTGAGGTTAAAAGCTTTCTGCCAGCGACATGCCAAGAAATAAGTTACGTAAAATTACCCAGTAGTAGCAATGACCTGTATCTGAAGATTGTTGCAAGTGTTTACATGAGATCATTCATGTTTCAGATTAAAATGCATGTAACAAAGAACATTGTCATATTATACTGGCAGTCCCAACATACTTGGCGCTCATAAAGCGGATGGATTTACGATTGTATTAAACCATGTAACCCAAAAGTACCCCATGACCAACCTTTGGAGTTATGAAAAGGTTAACTCATCGAAAAATGGACAATACTCGATTATTTGCTCGTTACTCGTCATTTCAGTTTTGCCTATAAATAGAGACCTTAGATCATTGTAAAAGAGGGGGATATTTTTGTATTTGGAGAGGTCATGTTGAGAGAAAATAAGTTAGGGTTCTTGTGAGCTTTTATAATGGTAATATCATCATCATCATCATCTTAGTTTATTTAATAAAGAAGAGTTTCTATTTCGTTGGCCGAATTATGTCTTAGAACGTTGTGTTGATCATTTAGGTGTGCTACAGGATTTCTAGTAGTTACATTTTGGCGTCCAGAAACAGGGAACTTAGGTTGAGAATTTACTCTCACCTGAGATCTAGAAAGAGAGTTGAAGTTGTTCTTGAGTTTTGTTATTAAGATTTTTTACGAGTTGTTCTTCACAAAAAGTATAATTTCATAAATCTTAGAAGTTTGTTCATGTTTGAGATCTGAAAGATAAAGTAATCTTTGAGTTCTGTTTTGAAAGGTTCATCGAGATTTAAAAGGAAAATTTATCCTTAAGTTGATAGCGGATGTCTTGATTTTATTAGTTAAAAACCGTACACAATTCGGTGAATAAAGATTTTATTCATAAGTATCAGTCGAGGTTGATTGATGGCAAGAGTACCAAATCGAGCAAAGCACATAATAGCAGCAAACATAAGAAAGCGTATAGAAGCAAGAAGAGGAGGAAGAATGGATATAGGAGAAACGTTAGCGGCAGGAGGAAGGCGTGGCTTAACCCAGTAGCAGAATGGTGGTCCAAACGGAAACAACTTTAGAGAGGGATCAGTTCATACTAATGATACTGAAACTGTTGTAGGAGAATAACCAGTACGCGAGGAAAGGAAGGAAAATGTTAATGAAGAAAACATGACATTGGAGCAGTTAAGGGAGACGCTTCGTCAAGAAAGAGAAAGAGAAAGAGATCGGGTGGAGTAAAAAACTAGACTCGAAAGACCAAACGCCACTTTGATACAGGAAAATCGCCAACTCAATGAAGAAAGAACAGTCAATGATCCAAAGGCAGGAGATTCGGACTCTAGGACGAGAACGAGCTCATCCGCGAGAAGAAATTTATGTCAGAGAGATGATGTACTCGAAAATAATGAAGACGAATAGAGAAGAGAAAAAGACAGAAGAGAACGAAGAAGGAGACGCCGAAGAGAAAATAGCGAAGAAAGAGAATTGAGAAGAGCGTTAGAAGAGACTATATGAGAGGATCAAAGGCGAAGATTCGAAGAGGAGAGGAAACGCGAAGAAGAAAGGAGACACGAGTGTTAGAGCATAGCTCGGTTTAACCCACCAAGCGTTGGTATGTCAAGTTTGGTTGTCATATTTTAGTGAATCAAAACTCATTTAAAGAGTCGCTTGATTATATATTAGAGTCAACTTCGTATAGGTTAGCTTGAAAGTGTTAGGATATGAGACTTACAAGTATTACATGAAGACTTGAAGAATGTGAAGAAGTATGAAGCTAACACGACCACATCATCCTTCCTCTTGAGGTTAGTAATATTTGACTTGAACTGTTTCATTCCCTAACTTATATTTCAAGTCGTGCATATTGAAAACATAACTGCGAAGCTGTGTATGACTCTAGTTAGACATAGTATTAAGGAATACAATACGAGGTTTATTTCTTAACCATTAAACTTTGTATATAAAACATCGACATGATCATATGAATGCTATTGTGATTATGTATGGGTATGAGTGGATTTCATCCTAGGAAACAATGTTTTACATTCGTTTAAAGGAAGTAAGTTCATAAACTCGTTTTGTGAATCGAAAGGGAAATCGCTAGGCTTATTTGTATTGTTATTCATTAAAAATCTATTTTGAATTACCAATATGTGTGTTTAGTATAACCACTCATAAACTTGTTTATGTATCTTGGTAAAACTATTCACAATGCCTGACTTATGTATTCGAATAACTTTTATTAGTGAAACCGATCTTAAGTAATCACTCAAGATGGTATGATCGATGCCTTGTAAATAACAACTTTTATCTAGCCATTGGGGAACCGATCCTAGTAAGAGGTGCAGAAAATTTACAAGAGGGGAATCGATCTTTGTAAGAGGTGCAACACATTTTCAGTAGATGGGGGAACCAATCCTATGAATATGTGCAACAAGTTCTTAGAAGATGGGGGAACCGATCCTATGGACATGTGCACCAAATATAGGTAGTTATCATAAGTATGTGGGGAACCGATCCTAGTACCTAGTCAACCGAGTTTTGGTAACTAGCGTGTCTATGCACAGTACTCACATGGAGGTAGAACTGAACTTGTTTTGGTAGAACCGTGAAACCCATGATTGGTGATTTGATAGGATAATCAATCACATAGTTCTTGGAGGTCAGGTGAACCAATTCTAAATTCGTTTGGAAGTGTGGCAAATCGTTTCCAAGATTGTAAGTGTGAAAAAGGACTTGCAAAGTAACGATGTCGACATACTTTGAACATGTGCATTAACTTTTATCATTAATTGTTCAAAGATATTCCTTAATAGCTAAAGGAGAATCCTAGGATCGAAATAAATTGAGAATCTTTTAATTAAGGTTTCTTAGGTTTTATATGATATTTAATTTTTCAGCAATTAAATGCATATCTTTAGAAAATAATAATTAGTAATGTGCATTTACTGATTATAAATTTTTCTATTGGAATTTCGGTCAATATTTGGACAGTGCATTTCTAGGAATTATGAAAACAAAATTTGTGTGTATTGCATATCTTTGAGAATATTCGGTTTTGGAAATTCCTTGGTGTCCAAACTTCCTTTTCTATAAATATTGAAGTTTGCATTTCTAGCAAACTAATCCTCAGAGCCAGCAAAACTACCTCAGTTGTGTTGTTACTGGTGGAGCCGCCCATCGGAGAGGAAAGTACCATAATTAGGAGAAATCTCTTACGGCCGCTCGGTTTTAAGACTTCTTTGGGATTGACAAGCTCTATTAGTACCGTTGGTGGGAAACTAGATAATTGCAGTTTATTTTAGTTTTCGATTGATTTGATTGACTAATGGTTGTTGAACTTTGATTCCACCTAGTTTGTTTATGCTTGAGAATCTTCTCTTCTGATATAAGATTCACTCAAACTAGATCGAAGTTTCGACGGGGATCTTTACACTGTTTGTGGATCTAAAGACGTCTTGAGATAATCCAACGTTAGCAGACTCCGTTCTGTGTGTGATTGATCACAAGAGATTCAAGTTGATTGTGTGCAGGTGCTGATTGAAGATCAAATAAGATTTGAAGACAAGAAGACTTTTTGGGTTCATAATCTTTAGTGTGCACAATACTTGTTTCGGCTGGAAAGGGATCCAACTATAATCAATTTATCTTTATGATAGATTGGATTGATTAGTTGAGTAGATCGGCATCAATACACTTATTTGTGATTAATAGTATATATTGCATAGTCTAACAATTACTTCGGTAGTTGTTGAGAGATTGATCTAAGGACCCAACAAAGGAGTTTATTGGTTAAACGGAAGAGCCTTTGTCAGACTCATTTCACGTTGTTTGAAAAGAGTTGTTAACGAACATATTTGTTGTTCCTTTACTGTTTGGAATACGAACCTAAGGAATTGTTCCAAGTGCGTGACTTACTGCAAGTTGGAGGCGCATGGATACGGAGGACACTAGGTGAACTATAGGTTTAGTTGATTTGTCTCAACTATACGTAATTGGTTTGATTTTGTATAGCGGCTTAATTCTGAGAGTATTCAATTTCTGACTAGGTCCCGGGGTTTTTCTGCATTTGCGGTTTCCTCGTTAACAAAATCTTGCTGTGTCATTACTTTTATTTTCCGCAATTATAATTGTGTTTATTATAATTTAAAGTAAATCGCACAAACGTTAATTCCTATTTTACTTGATAGACAATCCCTTGAGTTTGGTTAAGTCCGAACCTATTATCAAGTAAACATACTTCGTTGTTGTATTGTCTCGATCTCGTATCCATAGACGATCACACGAAGTGTGAACCGATTAGTTGTATTGTCTCGACTCAGTCCATAGAAAATCACTTTCAAAAAAGGACTTATAGGTGGAAAAGTTTTAGATTGAGGTATATTTGGGCACCCTCGTCTTTTCAATTGGTATCAGAGCAGGAAAACACGAAAAGATCTAACAATCTGTGTTTGGTGCGATCAAACCTATAAGATATGAGTCAAAATAAGAAAAGCAAGGATAAACTTATAAAGAAAGACTCAGTTAACGTATAACAAGATTTTGGAAAAACTCTCTATGGGTTTAATTTCAGCAAATGCTTAGAAGGAGCATCTTCTACATGTTCTACCTACTCTTCCGATAATATGTCCTCACATACTCAGGAAGATGTTAAGCTAAGTCCTATATTCACAATCAATGATTCAAATTCTTAATCACTTCATGAGGATAAAGAAGAAAGTGATTATGTGAATATAGAGGCTTCACAGCTAGATGAACTAAGTAAAGAGTTTCTCTCGTGTGCAATAGAACTCACTGTTGCACTGGAAAAGGAAGGAAAACTCCTTGAAGACTTGTGTCTTATGAAAGATGAAAAATATAAACTCAACCTTGATCTAACAAACCTTAAAGCTGAGTTAGACTCTCTCAAGACTACGTCTACCTCAAGGATTCTTTCTTTAGAATCAAAGCTATAGAAAAGTATTGATCAAGAAAAGAAAACTGAAGTCTTGAGAAAAACAGCTACAGATGAATATAATGCATTAAAAAACTCATATGATTCTTAGCTAAAGACAGTCACAGAACATGTCAACTATCTTAAAGATGAAATGCATTTGTTAGTATCAGGAGATCAGTCGGATACATCATGTTTTGAGAAATCCAAAAAACCTGATCCAATCTTTCTCTCAAAAAGAAAGAAAAACTCTCGAAAGAAAGTTTCATCTCCTAAGAGCGCATTAAGATTCTCAGAAAATTCTGAGATGAACATCTCACAGCAGAGTGCTCAACGTCATCAGAAAAGATGCTATGGTTGTGGAACCAAAGGACATGTTATTAGAAATTGTCAGCTATTGGTTAGTTTAATCTCTAGTCAAGAATGTTATGGGAAATCTTCTTAGAGAAATCTCTTACATAAGACTGATCTTCCTAGATTGAGCAATAGCTACTCATCACGGTAAGAAAGAAGGACAGAAGACTGGAAACGCTTGGAAGTGGATCCCTAAGAAGACAACGGAGCTAAACAAAAGGAAAGGTGAAAATATCTCTAGATCATCAACACATAAGGTAATACCTAAATATCTTGATGTTTGTTATTTCTATGATAAGTTTGGGTTGTCCACCAAAAGAAACAAAGTTCTTAAAAGAACAGATAAAGGGAGACTCTCTTTTACTCTTGTAAGGAGTGGTCTATCTCAACCAAATACCTAGTATCGGTTGAGAAACGCACTGGCTCTTGATGTGCTCAAACAATTGTTTGGTGAGTCCAGTGTATTTTGCACAATTGTGTAGATCATGCTAAATCTACAAAAATGTTGACAGGAATACACTTCCTTTAAAAATCTTAATATAAATAAATTTCGGTTCTATTACATTAATATTCGATCTCATGATGTGTGAACCCTTATGGTTTGGGTTACTTTTTGATTTAGCGGGATTAAGTTCTAGCCCATGTTGGTAAGCTTTATCAAAGGATTATGAGGGGTTCCTGTAGAAACAATATGTGAAAAAGTCACAATATGTTGAATCTTTTGGTTTAGCATAAAAGCATATGTGTTTCGAGATTTGAACTTTTGCATCGCATATATAGTTAAAACCGGTTTTCAACCTTTCTCTGGTAAAGGTTGCTCTTTGTTGTTGTTCTTTTGTTTTGGCGGGGGGATGACAACTTTAATGGGGGAGAGTTCTAAGTGAACTTGCGATTAATGACATATCTTAAGGGGAGAAGAGGATGCGGAATTTGAGGTAACAATCTTGTTAGTTAATTGTTTTCCTGTTTAAGAAAAGCATGATTTTATTTCATATATTTATTGCTATTGCTTAACAAAATTTCGGTACAATTGATGTTGATTCCATTATTTGTGTATGGATGTTTTATTGTGATTCAATTTTTTCCGGTTAACAAAAACTATTGTTCTCTTTCGTTATTGTTTGATATCAATTATTTAGGCTTACAAAATTTCTGTGCAATTGCGGTGCTATAATGTCTATGTTTGTTTCAATTGCTTCCAATTAAGATAAATGACTATGCAAGTTGATTTATTTGGTTTGTATGGATTGTTTATGGCTTAACAAAAGGTTTCGGGATCATTTGTTTAGTCCAAGTGGTTTCCGGATAAGAGAAACTAAGTTTTTTGGATCTTAGTTAGACTTATCAAAAGCGGAGGTTTCGGTTATTCAAGTTTAACCGAATGCCTTAACAAGAATTATTAGTTAACTAACCTTGTATTTTTCTTGTTTAAAAGTGAAAGGTCTAAGTTATTGATGAGAATAATTAGAGCCTGATGAGAAAAATAAAGTTAATTCTGATCTTTATTTTGGTCTTATCGAACAAGCGATTGTATTTGTACAATCGGTTTAGCAAGAGAACTAAGGTGCTTAAACGATTTTTGATGTGCTAAACTATTAGGGAAAATTGCTTCGGGCAATTGTTTCCTAGATAACATGTTAAAACAAAATTACTTGTAGTTTCGGTTTTAATATTGGTTATCTAAAAGGTGTGTAAAACCCTCGTGCTTAGCTCTTATAGGTTTGAAAATTCTATTTGTGAGATTTGTAAAATACTTTCGTTTTGTCCTTTATTTTTTCATTTCTTTGTCATTTTGTGACAAAAAGGGGGAGAAATATATGGAGTAAACAAGTGATATTGACTTATTGTGAGTTGGTATCACTAAGGAAAATGACATTTGTGCTAAAACGTTTATTCTAACAAAAAGAGTGAAAGCATAGACTAAGGGGGAGTCACATATCATATGATACGTAGTTATGAGGAACTACATGAAAATAACAAAGACGTGCGGATTGAAAATCTACCTATCTCACCTTTAGGGGGAGTATTAGCTTTGTTATTATAATGTCAGCATCGACATTTAAGGATTGAATTTAATGCAGGTTTTGTGCTGTTGAACTTGGAATCAAGCGTATGTGTATAATGAATTTTTGTAATTTGTTTATCCATATGATGTAAGAGTTTTGTCACTAAAATTGAAAAAGGGGGAGATTGTTAGAGCATAGCTCGGTTGAACCCACCAAGCGTTGGTATGTCAAGTTTGGTTGTCATATTTTAGTGAATCAAAACTTATTTAAAGAGTCGCTTGATTATATACTAGAGTCAACTTTATATAGGTTAGCTTGAAAGTGTTAGGATATGAGACTTACAAGTATTACATGAAGACTTGAAGAATGTGAAGAAGTATGAAGCTATAACGACAACATCATCCTTCCTCTTGAGGTTAGTAATATTTGACTTGAACTGTTTCATTCCTTAACGTATCTTTCAAGTCTTGCATATTGAAAACATAACTGCGAAGCTGTGCATGATACTCTAGTTAGACATAGTATTAAGGAATACAATACGAGGTTTATTGCTTAACAATTAAACTTTGTATATAAGATATTGACATGATCATATTAATGCTATTGTGATTATGTATGGGTATGAGTGAAGATTTCATCCTAGGAAACAATGTTTTACATTCGTTTAAAGGAAGTAAGTTCATAAACTCGTTTTGTGAATCGAAAGGGAAATCGCTAGGCTTATTGGTATTGTTATTCATTGCAAATCTATTTTGAATTACCAATATGTGTGTTTAGTATAACCGCTCATAAACTTGTTTATGCATCTTTGTAAAACTTTTCACAACGCCTGACTTATGTATTGGTATGACTTTTATTAGTGAAACCGAGCTTAAGTAATCACTTAAGATGGTATGATCGATGCCTAGTAAATAAAAACTTTTATCTAGCCATTGGGGAACTGATCCTAGTAAGAGGTGCAGAAAATTTACAAGAGGGGAATCGATCCTTGTAAGAGGTGCAACACGTTTTCAGTAGATGGGGGAACCGATCCTATGAACATGTGCAAAAAGTTGTTAAAAGATGGGGGAACCGATCCTATGGACATGTGCACCAAATACAAGTAGTTACCATAAGTATGTGGGGAACCGATTTTAGTTCCTAGTCAACTGAGTTTTGGTAACTAGCGTGACTATGCATAGTACTCACATGGATGTAGAACCGAACTTGTTTTGGTAGAACCGTGCAACCCATGATTGGTGATTTGATAGGATAATCAATCACATAGTTCTTGGAAGTCAGATGAACCAATTCTAAATTCGTTTGGAAGTGTGGCAAATCGTTTCCAAGATTGTAAGTATGAAAAAGGACTTGCAAAGTAAAGATGTCGACATACTTTGAACATGTGCAGTAACTCTTATCATTTATTGTTCAAAGTTATTCCTTAATAGCTAAAGGAGAATCCCAGGATCGAAATAAATTGAGAATCTTTTAATTAAGGTTTCTTAGTTTTTATATGATATTTAATTTCCAGCAATTAAATGCATATCTTTAGGAAATAATAATTAGTAATGTGCATTTACTGATTATAGATTTTTCTATTGGGATTTCGGTCAATATTTGGACAGTGCATTTCTAGGAATTATGAAAATTGAATTTGTGTTTATTGCATATCTTTGAGAATATTCGTTTTTGGAAATTCCTTGGTGTCCAAACTTCCTTGTCTATAAATATTGAAGTTCGCATTTCTAGAAAACTAATCCTCAAAGCCAGCAAAACTATCTCAGTTGTGTTGTTATTGATGGAGCCACCTATCGGAGAGAAAAGTACCCTAATTAGGAGAAATATCTTACGTCCGCTAGGTTTAAAGACTTCTTTAGGATTGGGAAGCTCTATTAGTACCGTTGGTGGAAAACAAGGTAATTGCAGTTTATTTTAGTTTTCGATTGATTTGATTGACTAACGGTTGTTGAACTTTGATTGCACCTAGTTTGTTTATGCTTGAGAATATTCTCTTCTGATATAAGATTCACTCAAACTAGATCGAAGTTTCGACGGGGATCTTTAGACTGTTTGTGGATCTAAAGACGTCTTGTGATAATCCAACATTAACAGACTCCGTTCTGTGTGTGATTGATCACAAGAGATTGAAGTTGATTGTGTGCAGGTGCCGATTGAAGATCAAAGAAGATTTGAAGACAAGAAGGCTTTTTGGGTTCATAATCTTTGGTGCGCACAATACCTGTTTCGGCTGGAAAGGGATCCAACTATAATCGATTTATCGTTGTGATAGATTTGATTGATTAGTTGAGTAGATCGGCACCAATAAACTTCTTTGTGATTAATAGTATTGATTGCATAGTCTAACAATTACTTCGTTAGTTGTTGAGAGATTGATCTAAGGACCCGACAAAGGATTTTATTGGTTAAATGGAAGAGCCTTTGTAAGACTCATTTCACGTTGTTTGAAAAGGGTTGTTACCGAACAGATTTGTTGTTCATTTACTGTTTGGAATACGAACCAAAGGAATTGTTCCAAGTGCGTGACTTACTGCAAGTTGGAGGCGTAGGGATACTGAGGAAACTAGGTGAACTATAGGTTTAGTTGCTTTGTCTAAACTAGACGAAGTTGGTTTTATTTTGTATAGTGACTTAATTCTTAGAGTATTAAATTCTGGACTAGGTCCCGGGGCTTTTCTCTATTTATATTTTCCTCGTTAACAAAATCTTGTTGTGTCATTTACTTTTATTTTCCGCAATTATAATTGTGTTTATTATAATTTAAAGTAAATCGCACAATCGTTAATTTCTATTTTACTTGATAGACAATCCCTAGAGTTTGGTTAAGTCCGAACCTATTATCAAGTAAACATACTTCGTTGTTGTATTGTCTCGATCTCGTATCCAAAGACGATCACATGAAGTGTGAACCGATTAGTTATATTGTATCGACTCAGTCCATAGACAATCACTTTCGTAAAAGGACTTATAGGTGGAAAAGTTTTAGATTGAGGTATATTTGGGTACCCTCGTCTTTTCAACGAGGACGAAAGGAGACGCGAAGAAGAAAGGATGTATGAAGAAGAGAGGAGAAGTGAAGGTGAAAGGAGACATGAAAAAGAAAGAAGAAATGCACGCGAAGAGGGTGGAGGAAATTTAAATCAAGCAGTTTTCGACAAATTGCGAGACATGAGGACGCTTTTAAACAAATCGCGAAGAGGAGGACGAGTATAACTAGCAGAAGCAATAGAAGAGGCCGATAAATCCCCATTTACTTAAGAAGTATCACAAGAAAGGATCCCAGCGAGATGCACATTACCAACCTTTGGAAGCATATTCAGTGGATCAGAGAGTGCAGTATAACACTTGAAGCATTACACTCTCTCGTTAATGTAATGGGGACGAAATGATGCGGTGATGTGTAAGTACTTTCCCGCGAGTTTGACAGGAGAGGCATTGGCTTGGTTCGATGGATTGCCAGAAAGATCTATTTTTTCGTTTAGAGATTTGCAGAGGATATTCCTAATAACTTATATAAGTAAAAACATGCTGAGGCCGGGAATTGAGACCTTGTTCAACTTGAGACGAAGACCTGGAGAGAGCCTGCGAAGTCTTGTGATGAGGTAGAGGACTGTATGTAGTGAACTCGCTGGGAGAGTTGACGAGAAGAATTTTATTTTGGCTTTTGTGAATGCCCTAATCCCAACCGATCTCCTGTACACCCAAATATTCATTATTCGAAATTCACTAACGATGAATGAATTGAAGGAGTACCAGGAAGAATACATAACCCTAGAGGAAAAGCAAAGAGAAGTTAGCGAAGTCCCACAAATTTCGTCGAAAGAAGGAACTTCGCGCCTTTTACCACGAATGACACATGCGGTGAAAAACGACTCGAAGTACGAAAAAGGGGAATCTTCAAATGCAAATCACGCAAAGCTAGTTTCCTTATCGAGTGGAGACCCAGAATGGATCAATCGAGATTATAGAGGATACGAAGAACCGAGGCAGAGAAATTATGATCAGCAAGGTAATAATTCAGGAGGACGAAGGCCAAATGCACCAGCATTCGAAGAAGTGAAACTTTTAATACTTAACACAACCATGGAAAAGGTTTGGGAAGCTATTGTGTTAACTGAAGAAATTCCTATTCCCCCATACATGGGAACGGAACCGCCACCAGGAAGGAGAAGTCATGAATTTTGTAGATATCATCGTTTTCACGGATACCATACTAATGACTGTAGAAACGTCCGAAGAATGATACTCCGTTTGATAGAACAGGGAAAATTAACCCACTTCTTGGAAAACCAGGCACTGCCGCCCCCACCCCCACCTCGTGAAAATAATCAAAATCAGCAAGCTACGCCGGTATATCGGATTTAAATAAATAGAGGGGATCAAAGATTGAATTGTAACTCCATAATACATTCTGCAAAGAATATCGATAATTTTCATGATAATGTGTTAAGAAGGGTACATAAGAGAGACTTCAATGGGAAGGAAATATTCAGTGTTGTGAAGAAATGACCATTGGAATAATGGAAAAAGGGCAATCTAGTTTACAGCTCTGGACGCACCCGAAGGAGGATCTTCGCATACAGATCCATTGGTCATAACTTTAACTTTTGGGAAGCATTAGCGATGGGAGGATGATCCTACTAGAGACATAAAGACATGGGCGATGGACAGGATCTTGGTGGATATTGGGAGTTCGGTAGATATTCTCTTCTATCACACATTCAAGACCATGGGGTACAAAGATTCTGACCTCATGCCATTTACTTATAACATATACGGGTTCAATGAAGTTGCATCGAGACCAAAAGGCGAATTAATTGTGAAGATTTTCGCGGGGGAGTGGGAAACTGAAGTCACCGTTTGTGTGGTGAATGTAGATTCACCCTACAATGCCTTCATAGGCAGACCCTGGGTGCATGGGATAAAAGGAGTTGCTCAACTTTTCATCAAGCAATACGGTTCCCAATGCCAACCCTTCGGGTAATATAGTTTTCATAAATTTCAATAATTCAGTAAAGAAAACATTGGAACATTGATACCTTTCTTTCATACTAAGTAGCTCAATTATAACGCATCCAACATCATCTTACTGTAATCGACACAAGCACCATCTTCAAAGTTAGCACCAGAACCATCTTCAACTGTTGAAGCAGTTCCAACTTGCGGATCAGAATCACTAAGGAAGTTTTCATTGTTAATGAGATAAGCGCGGCCTAGTGTGTCAAAGAACAAGTCGACTATTCTCGGACCAGGAGCTTCATTCACAATATTATCAGTGGGTAACGTATAAGCTCTAATGCTGGAATCATTCGCACTAGATTGCTCTCCATGATGGATCCACATTCGATATGTCACATCAAACCCATGCTGCAGAATATCCCCATTACTTCATCAAGAGATTTTGGACAAGTATTATAATTCTGACATTTCATGCAAGGATAATGAAATTCATTTATATCTTCCCCAAGACTCTGAACTGTAAATTGAATGAACGACTTAACACCTTCAATAAACCGAGGTGAACCCTTAGGTTCCTTCAACCATTCTTTACTTGGAGGATCCATACGAGGTCGTGACATTTACAAATAAATAACAAAAGCAATCAATAGTATTAATCTACTTGAGCAATATAGTAAGAAAAAACATCAGCAGTCCACCATGCATCTGAAATACAGTTTGTTTGATCTTGTTTCGCAAGCACATCAGCAGGCTAGGTATGTATTCTATTAACAAACACACAACGCCAAAGGGGATGAGCAGACAAAAGATTTATACCTCAATGAAGGAGAGGACTGCTCTGACAAGGTTTGAGGTGATCTGGACTATTGTTAGCAAGAGAGGCTTCCTTGTAGTCACTTTCCAAGATAATTAACTTGTTATTTATCCATAGTCCAGCTGATGTATCCAGTGAGTGATGCTTTAGCCGTCAAAAGAACTTCAAAAAAGAAGTATCAAGGTTAGTTTTAAGGTACCCAAACGATTCATGTACAGATTGTTGATATTAGTGTCAGTTAGAGTGGTGCTAGCAGGGGTTCTGTATCAAGACAAATCATACTGAGATGCATAGTTATGTATGGAATTTATAATATACTGAGTATTTAGGATTTAGAGCCTCGGATTGCAAATATTGCTTTAAACTAAAAAAAATTGAATCTCAGAAGAAAAATATTTGACCCCATAGCGTAAATGGGTTGGCTCCGTCACTGAACATCCAATTTTTTTTCAAAAAAAATTGTTTATTACCTGAATCACTGTAACCAAAACTTTAGCAGAGATTGAAAGTCTGAAATTGAAATCAAAAGAATAATTTAGGAAGGGTTTCCCACTGAAATTGATATCTAATCAAAACCCTAATAAAAAAAATCTCTGAATGAAGAACATACATGATTTTGTCAGAGATATAACTGATTTAAAACATAAGTAATAATATGTAACCCTAAAAAATGTGCGTGAGACAGTGAATTCGTATTAAACTTGGCTGAGGATTGTTTTCAGACATTAACGATGAGAAAGAAGAGAAGAGGGGAAAGATAGAGAGAGGGAGGGAGTGAGACGATAAAGATAAGGATAAGAAGATACTTTCTTTTCAGACCCTAATAATCTAAACCGAGTCAGATTTGAAGCCCACTCAGTAACATCTGATTGAGTTGAACGTCTATCTGTTTCCACGTGTCTGCAATTGTGGAAAACATTCGACTCTGAATGAGCTGAACGTTTGTATTCTTGTAGAGTTAGCAAGTGATGATATCGAATATTGTTGTGGAGAACCTTGGAGAATGGTTTTTCAAAATCCAGACCCCGACATTAGCTATACTTAGACTAATTGTAAATTTGACATTGAAACTGAAATTCTCTGTTGGTTTTTCTGGATAATAGATGACTTAAAAAATAAAACTACAAAGCACTGACATTGAAAATAGAAAAGGAAACCAGTCTTCATGGGATTTGACATTAAACAAGTTACTAAGATTGAAACTAAAATTTAAACAAGTTAGTAATATTGAAACCATACAACTTACAAGTTTAAAACTACAGGCACTGACATTGAAAAATAGAATGGACATACTACGTACATGAACGGTTCTTTAATCTGCAAACTATAGCTAAAATATAAACTGCAAGCACATGATTTTCCAGTTCATGTAATCTGCAAACTATAGCTAAAATATAAACTGCAAACACTGGATTTTTCAGTAATATGTAATCTGCAAATTACAACTAAAATACAAGTAGATTAAAACAAGTTACTCACATTGAAGTTGTTATAAATTTTAAAATCGACAAGTGTATAAGTGAATATACTAATATTTCATTAGATAATAATAGGGCTATGAAACCTGCTGAAGCTACATATATATAAAACCATAAAACTTGCAAGTTATATGACACTTAAGATTAATTTTTGAGTTTCTTCTTTACAAAAGAAGAGAAGAGACTCAAAACCACAAGTTTGATCCCAAAATACATCATATCCTTAGTTACCCCAAAATACTTACATCACATCCATATATTTCTTCAAGATAGTTACATGTTCCCCATATACTGCACATCATCCCTTTGTATACCCAAAAAAGTCCCAAAAAAACCTTCAAAATATCCCCTTCAACCACCAAAATAGGAAAACAAACTTTAAAAGTCTGCATCAAGTGTTACTGGCCAAGGACTAACAGAGTGCTTGGGACGCAAAATCTTCTCACCATGTGCAACAGTAGAAAGAGTTCCTTCTCCAACACAAAGCTCCTCACTGCTTACCACTATTTCATTAATGAGGACGAGATAATAAAATGCATCATTTTCATCAGCAATCCTATCAATACGGCCAAACGCAACTGCACCCTGACGCATATTCCTTAACACAACATTCTGGATTCTTCGACCACCCACATTCATTTGCTATAAAAAAAAAAATCCTTATGTAAGAAACAAAGCAAACTTGTTTTAACTTCTAAGTTATTCATTCATTGTCGTTTCATTCAGACTGATACTCATTCAATTTTCTAATTGTTTCAGTTGTTATCAATTATCCATTCACTGCTAACTAAAGATGATAGAACATTACCTGAGCATTATTAGGATTGCTGGTGCTGGGGTTTGCATTTATATCCAACTGTCTTAGTTCCTGAACCATCTCCTCAAGACCACGGACACGAGTTTCCACAGCTGCAGTCTTTAGTTTTTCCTGTCGTAGTTGTTCTTTGCTAACTGCGGATGCTTGTAACTCAGTTAAAGATAAACAAGATGTAAAGAACATGAAAAGTAAAGATTGACACAAGCATATAACGTGGTTCGGCCATGAAGAGCTACGTCCACGGGAAAGAAGATGTTTTCTTTATTGATTAAGGTCTTACCCTTGAAAGAGCTACAAATATCACTTAGATTTCTCACTCTCTCTTTCTGTAAATCTCTCCCAGGAATTCTCTGTAGATAGACCATCTAATATTACATGTCCATTTCCTTCTACATGAACTGGTATTTATAGGAAAATTAGACTCGTGACGGCCCGATCTCGCCGAGTTGGTGGAGTTATCGCACATCTTCTCATTACCTCGGACGAGTTCTATACTATCCCTCGTGATGCCCTTCTCGGTTCTCCTTCCGAGTTATCCCGCTTCATATGTCATCGTGCTGCTCCTCGTAGGGGGATCTCGTATTCCACCATCTTCGAGTCATAGTATAGATCGCCCGAGCCTTATGATACGTTGTAGATTAGTCCACGTCTCTTCTGATCCTTCATTAAATGCATTCCTTCTTTTTAGACTTGACCGTCTGAGTCGATTAGACCACTCCTCACACGCGTCATTCATGTAACGTTGTAGCAGGTGTCTCGATTCAGACGAAATCACTTTTTAGAGTATGACTCGATGCTTCTATCTCATCACCTTATCATAAAACCATCCCTTGAGATGTTGACACGTGGCCATCGGGTATTTTACCCTCACATAAAATACGGTTAAAAGAAAAAGAAAAACCCGGTGCGTAGCATGGGCACAAATCTAGTACTCTTTTATAGAAAAACGGGTACCACTAGATTATAAAAGTAGGTTCACTCCTTCTAAAGATTTAGCCTTCGGGCCGTGCTTGTTTTAGGGAAGGTTTAATTAGAGAAAGTCTATCCGGGTTAGGAAATATTTGATTTCAGATTAGGTAAGGGTTAGTTTTCAAAATGTAAACTTGGATTCAAATATCAAGGAGATATTGGATTCAAGTTAAGAATCCAGCAGAATGTAAGTTAATTTGCGAATTTCAGTAATTCTTCTCGTTTGTTCCACTTACATTTTTCTGGATTCTTAACATTTATGAATTTCAAAATGTTGATTATTGTTTCTGTCTGACCTAATTTGCAGGCCAGAGACAAGTGAGTGGAATTTCCAACACTAGAACACATACTGGATTTGGAAGCTGCTATCTCTAAAGGTAAATTTCTTGTTTCGATTTCGTCTATGTTGTGTATTGTTACATTGTTATAAGCCAACCAAAATTGCAATGCTTATTTGGGTATTTGCTATGGAGGTGAATGCTCACAATGATATAGTACATGTGAAGTAGAAGTGTGGTCATAGTACAGCATGTTTTAGGTAACAACAACACCGACTTCATTGAGAAGTCTAGAAACTAGTATATATTTTGGAGAGATTTAAAACAGGACAAGCTGTATTGCTGCTAAGTTATTGGTTTAGGGAAGGTGCAATCAGAAAGAACATCTGGATGATTTATTCTGGCAAGTACGATTCTAGGCAGATAAGAGCAACTAAGTACACTTTTTCTAGAACGTGTTACCAAATATATCTCTGGGTCCTAGAGAGTCATTTAGGAGATATTAGAGAGTGTTATTTTGAGAAGTCCAAGTAGCCGTCAGTCAATGACTCTTATATATATGCGAGGTAAGTGTTAGCACTTAGCAATAAAGCATTTCTACTGCATAAAAGGTAGGTAGATTAGGCACATGAAAATGGTGTGTGCACTGTTTTTGTCTAGTTTGAAAAAGAGTGCATTTTGCCAATAAACTACTCAATAAAGGTGAGCATCTGCCTGAATGTCATTTCAATTTACTCTGGTTTCAATAGTTAAGGGCCTGGGAATAAGATTTTTAAATGTGTGGGTGGAAGACTCAGAAGTTAGAAGTCACTTGATTGCTTTAACTAGTCAAAAGCAACTCCAATACAAATAGGACTAATTTGTGAATTAGTCACGGGACTTTCCATCATTGACTAAGGAAGAAATATTTGTACATATTACACCTACTCTCATTATGCCTTTTTTAATCTAATTTAACAATAAGTAAGCTAACTCTGAATAATTCAGTTTGTTAGAAACTCCACCCTTGGTCTAAATCAAAAGTTTGAGACTCTGCTTCTGAATAGTTTACAGTTTTATATATGGATGGTTAACAGATAGCATAAGCTATGTGTTGTAATGTTACTGTTTTTTGGTGTTGTTACTTTATTTTGTGATTGGTAGTCAAGTGCTTTTGCACGTGTTTTCAAAGGCACTGGTAGATTGATTTATTTGTGTTAATGTGAAACAGAAGAGAAGAAGTCATGTATGAGAAAAGCTAGGTCTGTAGGTCGGCTGTGGGCATTACGTTAATGCATGACTTCCATACCAAGGTTAATTTGTTGACTCTAACAAAGAAAATGCGGAACACTTTTAGAGTGCACTTATGATGGTGGCAGATTTAGAATAAATAGGGAATGTCACATAATTCTGCCTACCAGATTTTCACTCACTCTCTATCTCTCCACCTCACTCTACCGCCATGTCTGTTAGAGAATCAGGTGATGATGATCATCAATATCACCAAGAAATGGTAGAAATGAAAACGTTACTGAAAGTACTCGTTGAATCTCAGTTAAATACTCAAAACCAGATATTAGATATTTTAAAAAGCACTGGTAACTCAGGTAATAATTATCAAAAGGATGATCATAAAGCTTTCCAGAACTCATCATCATCGAACTGTCATAAGCCTCAACGTATGTGAAATATATGTATCGGTCATTTAATGTCGTCAAATTAGTTTCTATATCTGTGATCTGATCAGCCTTGTCTTGTGTATTGTAGCTAGGATATTGTCACCATCGGTAGAGTTTGAGGAGATCACACGGGCATTACCTGAGGATGATCGTAATGTACACTATCAGCAGGGCCCATTTGAACATCCACTTGGTGAATTCACAGGAAATCATACAACCATGGAGCAGAACCTTAAATATAGTAAGCTGATTCCATTCTAATAAAACAAAGAACAAAATGACAGATATATTTTACATTAGAGTTTAATATATTGTTTTGTCGAATTTGTCAGAAGGTGAGAACGGGATGAGTAAAAAGTATGTTTTGAATGGATACAAGCAGCTATACTTTGCAGCATATAATGGTGACTGGGAAAAGGCTAGTAAGTTTTTCGAGAATAATCCACAAGCAATTCGGGAAGTGGTCACAGAAGAACAAGAAACAGCGCTGCATATAGCCGCACACAGGAATCACTTGGTGTTTATAGAGGAGATTGTGAGCCGCATGCCACCTGAAGTACTGGAATATAAAACAAGATATACTAAATCTACAGCACTTCACTTCGCTGTCATGCATGGAAACCTAAAAGCAGCTGAGGTGATATATAAGAAGAACCAAAAGTTGACTCAGATACAGGATGGTAATGGACTGGTACCCCTTGAATATGCTCTTGTGTGTGCTACAGGTGCACAAGAAGAGATGGTTAAGTACCTTTACCCTATAACTAGAGACGATGACCCAAGTCCATTCTCGGGTCACCGTGGTGCTAGCATGCTTTGTGATGCAATCAGCGAAGGGTTTTACGGTATGTATTTAAAAAACCATGAACACAAAATTAATTTATGAGAACCAACTTATCATATGTGCTTCCCAGGTGCTATCTCAGCACCCTTCTTTGATATCAATTAAATTTTTCCAAGATAAGTAGTTTCGTAGGACTTGTATTTACCAAAAACTAAATGTCATATTTGTAGATTTAGCGTCATCTCTTGTCGAACGATTTCCAGGATTGGTTAGTACAAAGTCGAAGTGGTCTAAGCAATATGGAGTCGAAGTACTTGTTGAGAAGCCGTTTACATTCTTAAGTGGAGCTAGGCTAACATGGTGGGAACGTTGCATCTATCCATGTCAGTTAGTTCGTTACCTTAATAAGCTTTACATTGCAGGAACATAGTCGTTAATTTACCCATGAATGTTTTCTTTCCCTATTCATTCAAATACATATGTGGGTATGTGTTCCAGTAATTCAAGTGGACTTGGATGCTGCACGTGGCCATGACAGCCAAGTAGATGAGAAGAACCCTTGGGCAATAGATGAAGGGAACAAAAGAGAAAAGGGTAAGTATTCAGAGAGGACTGAATCAGACGAAGAAAACCCTTCACAAAGCATAATAGGAGATGCAGGGAACTTTTCAAAGGCCTTAGAAGGAACCAAAGGAGATGAAGAGGATCTTTTGGAGAGCTCAGAAGTATCAACTAGTAAAGACCCGTCAATAATCAAGTTCATCTCAGTCTTCTTCATGCCTTACTTAATGAGAGGTTTTTCTTTCCCTTGAGATAACTTCCGTAGTTTGTTAAAATCTTTTTCAAAAATTTCCTGTATGTTTTCAAGTGATTTAGTTACTGAAGTACCATGCATTAATCTAATGGCATTTAGGCTGTCTAGTTGTCATTCATCCTTTAGAAATCATAAATGTAGGTTCTAATTTAATGGTGACTTGATTTTGATTGTTATTAGTGCCTCATATCGAACAATTGTACAACAAGAAGTTGATGCATAAACAAGCCATAGCATTGGTCCAAAATATGTTAAGGCAACTGGATGAAACAATGAATAGGAAAGAGATAAAAGATTTTTTTGACAGTTCTACCGCCATAAAGGCGGCTATAAAGCTTGGATCCACAGAGTTTATAGTGGCGTCTCTTGACAAATTCAGTTACCTAATTACACATGAAATGTCGGAGCAAACAATGGCTCAAATGGCTGTTGAAGAACGAAATGATACTATTTTCATTTACCTGTGTGAAGCTGCTGATGTTATGGGGATTAAAATGGATCTAGTTTCTAAAACTGATAAAAGTTACAGCACTATCTTGCACTATGCCGCAAAGTTAGCGCCTTCGGCTAAACTCAATTTGGTGTCTGGTGCAGCTCTACAGATGCAACGGGAATTACAGTGGTTTAAGGTATGTTACCACATTTTAATCTCATCGACAACTACAGAACATTTTTTCGTATAAAGCATGTGGAAGTAAGGGAAAATTTTCAGTTCAGTTAATTCAATACTTTATTTTGATGGGTATCTCATTGTTTTTAGTGCGTGGAAAGTATTCTGCGCAAGAAACATAGGCTCAATACGAACATAGATGGAGATACAGCCCAACATATATTTACCGAGGAACATAAAGGTCTGGTGGAGAAAGGCGAGAAATGGATGAAGGACACATCTGGATCTTGCATGGTAGTAGCTGCCCTTATTGCTACTGTAACCTTTCAAGCTGCTTTCACTGTCCCCGGAGGTTATATTAGTGATATTAACAGCAGCAAAAATGGCACCCCAGTTTTTCTGGAAACAACATCATTTACGGTTTTTGTGGTGGCAGATGCTTTAGCTCTGTTCTCTTCTGTCACGTCAGTACTTATGTTTTTCGCTATATACACGTCCCGATATGCAGAAGAAGATTTCTACAAGTCCTTGCCACGAAAACTGATTATAGGTCTTGGAACACTGTTCATATCTATGGCTACCATATTGGTAGCTTTTAGTGCATCCCTGGTTATGTTGCTTGGAGATAGATTTGCCTGGGCATTGATTCCTATAACACTGTTCAGCTGTGTTCCCGTGTTCTTGTTTGCATTGTTGCAGTTACCATTATTTGTTGAAATTGTTCGTTCTGCTTATTGGGGTAGCCTCTTTTTGAAACATAGATATATCCACCGCACAGGCAATCAGTATAATGCTAACAGGAAACGTAAATGAGCTTTGAATCAGGTTGTTCTGGCTGCAAAAAAATTGGGTGTAATGTAAGAAGTTATGCCCTAGCCCCTTTTGTTGTTTGACGCATTTTACTGCGCGGCATTAGTTTCTTGATGAAATTGCTCATTTTGGATTTCTTGATATTGTATTTTATTAATCCTGAATATTTGCAAACTTCGATATCCTGTTAATGAAATCCAGTTTGTTACACTGGCTTTGTTAATGTCATGTAAATATTTGTTGATGCGATTCATCAAATGGTAGATCCTATTGGTCTAAATGCTGCCCCCAACTGTAAGCAGAAGCTTCTCACAGCAGCCCCGTTCTTGCTTGTGACCTTTTATTTTATAGGCAAGAAGGAAAAATCCAGCAAAACCCTTTGAGGGTTTCTGGATATATATTCAGAAGTAACTTTTCTGACTTCAAGCAAAAAAATTAGGATACATATTCAGAAGTAACTTTTCTGACTTCAAGCAAAAAAATTAGAAGTCAGGTTCGGAACAAAATTTGGAATTGACATCTAGAGGCAAAAAAGTTAAATTTTATGAAGCATTTATTTTTCTTTTCCTTTTGACTCCTGAGATTGACTTCTTTTTGTGGATACATTTTCAGAAATTACCTTAAATTAGTTTGGGAACACAATCTCAAAATGACTTGTAAATGCAAAATACATCAGCAAATTTTTGCGAAACAAATTATGTTTGTTTCTAATTTCTGAGTTTTGCTTTTGCTTCCGGGAAAACAGAAGCAGTCAAACAGTGGCCCAAAACTTCTGCTATCCAAACACACTCTTAAACTCTTACCAAGGTCCAATCGCCTCCATTTTAGATGGCAATATTGCCAACAAGTCCCAAAATACCATTAACAGTTTTAACACATTTCATTTTCTCAACAAGCTCTTTCTCTCCCTCACTCACTCTCAGAAGCTCTGCAAATGAGAAAATATTAATCTGCTCCATTTTTGTAGTTGCAGGAAATCCTACAACACACCCCTTATGATATTTTCTAGATCTAAGTATATTTCACAATCAAAATAAAGATTAAAATGCTAGAAATGTAAAATGGACACAAGAGTTTTTTACATGGTTCGATCAATGTGATCTACATCCATGGTTCTTCACTATGAGTATTGTAATTACATGAGTATTACATTTAAGAATCTCCATTAATGGGTTTTTGGGTAGAGCTCTAGATCTAAATGGTGGTGGAGGAGGAAAATGAGAATACTATAGATAAGATTGACCTCTCCTTTCTCTCTCCTGCCTTTTTATTTATATATGTGTTTACAATAGTGGATGACAGCTAATATGGATAGTGGAGTAAAGCTAATAAAGCCCTTTATTTCGGATCTGGTAGCGCGGCACTATCGATATTGGAGCGCGGCTCTATTGATGTTGCTGCGTTCCGTTGAAATATATAAATGACGCGCACCAAGGAAATGTATAAATGACGCGCATCCTTGATATTGCCTCGCTCTGTTAATGTGTTATGCGATATTTTCCCCCTACATTTTTCCTCTTTTTTCTTTAATATTGCTTGAAGAGCGATCTTTAAGGAAAAATCCGCCTTGTTGTAGTTGTTGGAGCGAGAAGCGTGGTGTTGGTGTAGCCTTTGATCTTTGTTGTTGAGGGAACGAGCGAAAGAATACTAAACTTGAAAAGTACGTACTTGCCTCTATTCTTTTGTGAAGTTCCGAAACTTTGTTGTTGTTGATCACAAGTTCTTGATGGAACGATTCATTGCTTTCAGTTTTTCCTCTGCATACTTGGTGTTGGAGTAGTTGAGATGATGTTAACCTTGCGTGAGAATCATGGTGTTTGAGGTTGAGGGTTGGTTATTGGTGTTGAACGACTTGAAGCTTTAATAGGCTTGGATCTTTGGAGATTTTGTTGAGCTTGAGTGTGTTTGGTCTTGTAAAGAGGATGCTTCATGGATTGTTGATGTTGGAGGTGTGATGAACTATTGTGTGTGGTTTCTGTGAGATAACTTATATTTCGGGTGCTCCATTGTTGTTGAGGATTCTTGTTATTCATGAGTGAGCGTCTTCTTTGGGAATGATTCTGACCGAGGAGGTAAAGAACATCAAATGTTTTCTTGGTAGTCCATACTTTTCCTTTGTTCTTTATCTGCGAGGGTAGAATTGTTGAGAAAAAGTTGGATGAGCGAGTTGTTTCTTCAAGTCCTTTTTCTTTGTTAACTTTGATAGTGACAGTTGGTGTTGATGATTTCCTTCCAAGTTCCATGTTCTTCATTTGTGTACGATGTTGATTCCAAGTGTTGGTTTTAGCTTTTCTGCTTTCAGGTTGATGAGCTTTAGTAATGATTGATGATGATGTTGTTGTGGATGTGGAATACTTCTCTCTTTGAATTTTTGGTACCGCCCTTCATTCTTGTCCTGCCTCTGCCTCATCTTTTCTTCTCATGCGGTGGTATAATGGTTTCGAGTTGTTGATGCGAAATAATTAAGCGAAATAATAGCATACTCCTTTGGTGATGTCATCCTGTTTATCCTACCTCAGCTTCCTGCATGGTATTGATTTCTTTGTGCTTTATCATGCGACATTATTCCATAAAATTTTGGAAAACACTTGTGCGATTATAACGCTTATGTGATGGTTATGTGATGTGATTTTTAAAGTGGTTGTAGTAATGGTAAATAGGATTCGAACTCTAAGACTTGTGAAGATTCGAGTTTTTAAATTTAATAAAAATATATACAAAAATATTACAAAGGGTGCGAGAGTTACTGGGATTCAGGATTCCACCGAATTCAAAACATAAGGTTCAATTATTAATTCTGTGACAATTTTAGCTCAAGAAAAACATGGACTCTATGTTTGCCTTGGTAGATTCTCAAAACATTGATTGTAAATCCTAAGCATGATGTATCAAAACACCTAAGCTAAGCATACATCATCAAATTAAATGACAACCAATTAATTCAAATCATAATTTCAATTAAAATTAATGCAAAAGTCTTAAAAAGAATTAATAAAATTACCCCAAGTATGATATTCGTCTTCCTCCGTCATCCCAGTGTTGGGGTTTAGCTCTTCATGGTTAAAACACACTCAAAAGAATAAATCATGGCTCAAAAGGTGTTTTTATTGAAGGAGAATAATAATACAGCGAATCTGCAACGCTTTATAGTCGTTACAGAAGTCACCGTTACAATTGAAGTGTTGTTTATAAACGATAACTGTGTTCTGCTGTTGAAGAACGATACTTCTTTGCGTCTGTTCTGTGTGGGTCAATGTTCTTCGTGTTCTTCAGCAGCAGCAGCAGAACCCGGTTTCCTGCACCTTTGATTTCTCGGCTCTGTCGTGTTCTAAACTTTCCCTAACTTTCGACACCCCTTCTATATGACCCAACCAATCTATTTATATCAAAAAGAGCGATTAAATCTCTCCAAAATCTTCCAAAATCTCTTCCTTTCTCTTCACGGCAAAGTTGCGGCAATTTCTTGTTTTAGAATTTCTACGCGTTTTTGAGCTTTCCTTTTGATTCTAAACTCTTCCTTAGATAGATACCAATCTTTGGGAAGGTTTATAGCACTTTAATCTCTCTAAAATTTCCTAAAATCGGTCACACATGTGACTTTCCATATTTTGCTGTTGAGATAAAAATCCGTCGATTGAGCCCAGTTTAATTGATTTCAACACCCATATTAGATTCCTAGACCCATTAGGAGTCTACCCTATGAAAATCAGAGGTTTAGTCGACCTCAAACTCCTCCAAATCACGATCACCAAAAAGCCAGGAATGTGCTTATATTTCCCCGCCCAAATTCAGAATTTGAACGTGAAGGGGAAAGGTTACCCCTTATCCGTTGCTGGAGTCCGCATAACACTCGTCCCTTGGGTTGCATTTATCAACTTTTCGAGCCAATTTCGCCGCAAAAGCTTATTTCTCCAAAAACACCAACAAAGAGATAAAATACCAAAATAAGTACAAAAATGGGTACTAACAATATACACAATAGAGATGAAAAAATAGACATATAAATGCGTCTATCATTATGCCATGAAATGCGTATGCGATGAGAATGAGATGCTTATATGATGAGAATGCTTATCTATTGTTGATTAAATGGAATGTATAGATAATGTTTGTGTTACTTAGCTTATTTTGCCGCGCTAATGTTGATGTTACTTCAAATTGCTTCCATTCTTCATTGCTTTGAATTTGTCTTTAGTATATGCGTTCCTCTTCGCGCTTATTGTTTCTCGCATGTTCTTTTGCTTGTGCTTCATCTTTCTCCCTTTAGTTCTTTGTCCCTCTTTAGTTCATTGTATCGTATTGTATTATTGCCTCCCTTGTTCATTCTTGCATTATTAGTATCGCATAATAACTATATAATCACAATATATAGGTCTTTGTGTTTTATTGTGAGGTCTTAATGCTCCTCCCTAAGTGGAGGTTTTATGCAGCCTCCCCCTGTTGAATAGGTCTTATCCTTGCCCCAGAGTATTCATTTGGTCGGGCGAAGAAATCGCAGACGACCATTACTCTTTCAAGTGATAGTCCATTGATCTCGCCTTATCATCTTTCGAATTATTTCCTCGGCAGGAAATTTTTACGCGACAATGTGACAGGCCTAGATACTCCTGTGAGTAGAAGCCTCATGACATTGCCGTCTTTGACACAATTCAGCTCCCTAGTGTAGGGTGCCGTCCTTATATTCCGCCTTACTGCCCCTTCAAGGAAACTTATCCCTACCGGGTTAGGGTGGGCTCTTCCCATCCAGTGATGCCAACAATCAGTTGTGTTCGTGGCCTCTTGTCCCTCCGCCGATATGGCTTATGGTTAAAAGACCACACCCTAAGTGGGGTTTCTTGAGGACCGAGTGCATCATAGTCAGGACTTGTCAAGAATGGCCAGGTACACTCCAGACCCCCCAGGCACTCTTGACTCAACCGTGTACCGCGGCTCCCTGATCGAGTTTCTGCACTCCTTAGGAGAGAGCTTAGTACCTTGGGCCGTTAACCAACCCAGGAGTCTCTGCTGGATAGGCTTTTGTCTCGCCCCTATTCTCCATGACTCGGGTTCCAGGGAGGGTATGGCTTTCACCCGAGCCATGCATTCTAGGTTTTCCCCGATGATGATGCGCGTTAGGTCTTATTGTTTCCTCTTGCATTTATGCGAACTAGGGTGCACGCCACCATCGGATGCCTAGCCTCTCTATGAGGTTTTTGATCTCGTTGCCTCTTGTTGAGGTCTTATTGTAAGGTCTTATTTTTTCCTTTTCTTCTATTTGTATTGTTGTTTCTTCTCTACTTCGCTTTTCTTTGTGTTTGTTGTGCTTTTCTTCTTTGCATTTCTTTCTTCTTGTTGTAGTGCTCTATTTATCTTGATGTAAGTTCCTCTTGGTGCGTTGATATCGCCCTTGATTAAAATAGTTGTAGCCTTGGCCCCCTTTTCTTCTAAGTGTTGAACTAGTGTGAGTGAACTTTTCTTCTTTGCATTTCTTTCTTCTTGTTGTAGTGCTCTATTTATCTTGATGTAAGTTCCTCTTGGTGCGTTGATATCGCCCTTGATTAAAATAGTTGTAGCCAAAATCTGCGCAGGAGGTAGTATTCGAACTCAAGATCTGAAGCTTGCATCTTCTTTCCTTAACCATGTGTGCGTCTTCTTGTGTGCGAATGAAACGCACAATGCTGTAACTTTATTCATTTATTCGCTCTTGTTATTTCAAAAATATGTTAAAAAAACGGTTGAGTTGGGATTCAAAATTTGTGTGAGCTGGGATTTGAACGCCTACAACTAGACTCATAACCTTCACCTACGACCATCTATGCTACCTCTTATGTGTGGCATAATCAAACGACCATGCACATTTATCCTTGTCTTCGCCCTTTAGCTGTTCAAGTATAAGTATGCGAAAAAATACACTTGTGGGGGGATTTGAACGCGTGACAATGAACTCATTTGTTTCGCCCTTAACCATCTGTACACGTTGCTATTCGCGAAAGAAATGTATGACTCTTCATACTTATTGTTTTATTGTCTCCCCTTGAAAAAAGAAGAAAACTAAGCATGTGGGAGGATTCGAACGCACAACCAGTAGGTTGTTTTCTCCATCTTAGACCATTTGTACCAGCTTTCTTTTTTGACAGAAAGTTATATTTCCGCCGTCTTATTCTTTTCTTCTCCCTGGCAGTTGTAGAAAATATGTGAAAAAATATAAGTGCGGTGAGAAGAGTCTCGTTAATAAGAGGGAAACAATGGATTTGAGGAGGGGAAAAAACTGGCTAAACTTTAGTTAATGTTCAGTCAAAGGCAAACTAAAAAATAAAAAAGAATTGTTTTGTTAATTCCAACCGTACCCTCGATAACTTAACTAGACTCTGAAATAAAACTCTGCCGTCTGCGTCAATGGATTCCCCGGTATATGCTTTAGACTTCATAAGAAGAATCGATACAACAATCCCATACAATAACTCTCATAATCGGTTTGGTCATCAAAATCATTAGCGTAATATAATATCATAACAATGAAATGGACATCAACAGTACCCACTACCCACTAAATCTTTCTAAATTCAAATTGAAAACCCTAAGAATGATTAATCAAATCAATATGACATTCATCTGATAACAAAGCCAAAATCTGTAGTGGAGATAACGGCTAGCAATTTTTATATTATCAAAGTCAGATATTCATTCCCATCAAATGGGATTATGAAAAGATAGATGATGATGGAATGACGAAAATTGAACGTACAGTTTTTGTAACGATGATGATGGCGTGTAGGCTATCTCATGAGGACCCTTCGGTTTCATATAATTAATTGTTGCGTCCATTTCTATGCCTATTCTTCGGACCTCCATTACTACGGTGCACTGTTTTCTTAGAGGAAGATGGTATAATTTCAGAATTGATTGAATCAGCTGGTGGTCCATAAACTTAACTATTTTAATGTCACGGATATTTTGGACATTTCATTTCCCTTTTAAGAAGACAATCCCTCCCTTCAAATTTTTATTCCCTCCTCGTAATCTTTCCCTCCTCAAATTCCTGTTTGTCGATGAAATAGGTGACGCGCTCCTTTTGTTGTTATCTTCGCCCTTAGCAATTCAAATAAAAATACGTAAAAAGTTTCAGAAAGTTGGGATTAGATCACGCGACAACAAACTCACATTCTGCTCCCTTGACCAACTGTACCAGCTTCTTCTTGTGAAAGAAACATACATTTCGCATAACTTATTTTGTTGTTGACGCTCTTTGTAGCTCCAACATCAAAATTTAATCTTCGCCCTTGGCAGTACTGAGATGATTTCAAACGCACTTTGCTTTATATTCCCGTTATGTTCAAGGTAGTTAATATCGCGTATCGGTATCGTATCGGTCGGATCCGATACACCTATACAAAAGATAATATCGGTTTTTATCGGTGATACATCATTAGAACTAGAATTTTAAATATTTATAAAAGTATAGTAAAAAATAATAAAAAACATATACATATCTCAAATTTTCAAAATACAAGCTGGTTTATTAGCAAGCGTTATGACTGCTGTCCCATTCTGCCGGAAAAATCGTTGTGACTGCTGTCCCATTCTGCTGGCAAAATCTTTCTTATTATCCATCACTTTTATATTTTATATTTCCTTGCATTGCAGTCGAAACATTCTCCAATCTCTCCAACTTTGTTAGAGTCTAGAATCAATACATGGCCCCTTAGATGTTCATGTACCATTAGTCTTCCTGTGTCTAAAGCGTCTCTCAAAATGGACTCTTTGAGCCATGACATACCAAATTGTATTCATGCACAAAAATAAAAATGGTAATTTGCTAAGATAGTTTCTCCTCCTGATGTCTTATATATTTTATTTCCATTTTGATGAGAGTTTAAGTAGACCTTCTGACTCAAAATGACCTTCCAATCCTTTGAAACCAACCTCAATCAAGGGTCTTGCTAGAAGCTTTCCATCCCCGTATTGAAACAAAATTCCCTACAAACCCATCCATTCTATCACTACCAGGACTCAAAAAACCTTTAATCCATGGTCTAAAATCAATAACAACCTCTCATATTCTCCACTATCTTCCCCCGTCCATAAAAAAACCCAAATCCATTCAAATTTCACCTCAAGTATGGTTTTCATCTTATATCCTATCATATAGTCATTGATTTTATATCATAAATATATCGGGGCTTTGCACCTTTCCCAAAATTTCCGTTGTACTTTTCTGTAAAGACTAGATGCATGTTGCTCGGAAAATTTATTCTCTGAAACCGATATTATCAGTGTATAGGTAAAACCGATATATCGGGCTGTACCGGCCGAAACGAACGTTTTTATCGTTCCATCTTTGTATCGCCGATATTCTCGATATCGTATAAGTTTTTTCCGATACCTGATAAAAACCTGTAATATCGGCCTGTATAACCGATATTGACTACCTTGGTTATGTTATAATATGAAAAACCTGAAGCCTTAGCCCTTTCCTCCTCTTTACATACACCGCCCTGGTATTTAATTCTTCTCCTTGATTTTTTCGCGCTGCTCTCTTCTTCGCCTGTATATTCATTCATACATTATCCTGCTTCCTTCAATCAAGTAGATTGCCTCTGCTGTTTTGATAATTTCCATTGGAGGTGATTCGATATCTTCTTCGCTGCAATCAACAATTCAATACAGTGAATAATCTAGAAAAGTTTATGCTAAACCTCTTCATGTGAAGAATGAAAATTATCACTGAAAATTTATTTGGCTTTGTTCATGGGAAAATCCCCAAATCAGCTGAAAAGTTTTGATACTCAATATTTTCGAAATTGATTGAATGGGTTTGTATAACAAGTTATTTCAAGTGCAAATCAGTAGCCAAAATTCACTTTGGTTCCTGTTTTTAAGAGAAAATTAAACTTTTGATGAAGAACACTTTACGGGTTTTGTGAAAATCTTTTTCAAAAGTTCATTCTAAATCACTGGATCTAAACATTTCACAAGTAAAATTAAAAGAATAAGAGGAGGATTCATCCTTTTAGATTTGATAGTTGATGAAGCTTGTAGTTGATTTCACTTTGCCGGAACTTCAGATCCGTTTCTGATGCATCTGCCTCAAATACTTCTTTTCCTTGTCTGAATTTCATGAGACGTCTAGCATCTAAAACATGAGATGTTGCTGTATTTTCCATATTTGCCCTTTACTCGTTTAGTTCCGTCCCTCCTTCTAACGCACAAAATGTAGTTGCAGGAAATCCTACAATACACCCCTTATGATATTTTCTAGATCTAAGTATATTTCACAATCAAAATAAAGATTAAAGTGCTAGAAATGTAAAATTGACACAAGGTTTTTTTTACATGGTTCGATCAATGTGATCTACATCCATGGTTCTTCACTATGAATATTGTAATTACATGAGTATTACATTTAGAATCTCCATTAATGGGTTTTTGAGTAGAGCTCTAGATCTAAGTGGTGGTGGAGGAAGAAGATGAGAATACTAAAGATAAGATTGACCTCTCCTTTCTCTCTCCTGCCTTTTTCTTTATATATGAGTTTACATAGTGGATGACAGCTAATATAGATAGTGGAGTACAGCTAATAAAGCCCTTTATTTCGGATCTGGTAGCGCGGCTCTATTGATGTTGCTGCGCTCCCTTGAAATGTATAAATGACGCTCACCAAGGAAATGTATAAATGACGCGCAGCCTTGATATTGCCTCGCTCTCTTAATGTGTTGTGCGATATTTTGGCCCTACAATTTTAATCTCAATTTTCTATGGTTTCTCTTCGTTTTTACCCAGCATTGCGATTTAAATGAAGCAGATTAGTAAGTTAATTCTCATCACTGTTTCTTCTTTTAGGGCGAGCCTTCTCCCTAAAAATCTAATATCTGATGTTAATTTTCAAAAAGCTTGAAATTCAACCTAATCAGAGGAGAAATTCCATAATTCCACTAATTCTTTTGTAAGTTATACTGTGGATTTTCCACTAATTCTTCTCATTTTCTACTTGGATTCAGCTGGATTTTAGCTTTATGAATCTCTAGGGTTTTAGTGTTTAATGAATTGGTTTATTGAGATTCTTTGCTCATGCTTTAGGCCTCGGTGAATTTTTCTAGTTTGTGGTTGCCATTAACATTTATGTAGGTTTGATTGGTGTTTTTCTGTCTGACTGAATTTGCAGAGCTACGTGTGTGGTAGACAAGCATATGGATCTTGGAATTTCAAACTCTAGAGATTTGGTGGAAGATGGATTTTGGAAGCAGCTATCTATTGCTTAAGTTTCGTGTATTGTTACAATGATATAAGCTAACCAAAATTGCAATGTTAATTTGGTATTTGGTATTTAAGCCAACCAAAATTGCAATGTTAATTTGGTAACTGAATGCTAGTATTTCAGTGATATAGTACTGTACTGGTGAAGTAGTGTGTTTGTGTTTAAGTTTGTGTTCAATGAATCATATAGCAACACTGACGTAATTGACCGCAGTCTAGAAAGTAAGCTCTTACAAATATTAGAAAGTTTTACAGCAGAAGAAATTGGTTTGCTAAGTTAGTTGGTTTAGGGAAGGTCTTAGAGAGTGTTATTTTGAGTAGCTCAAGTAGCCGCCAATGGCTCTTGTAAACATGGGTGGTAAGTGTTAGCAGTTGTTGGACTTGTAAAACTTTTCTGCTGCATAAAAGGTAGGTATACCTTCTGAAGATTTTCACTTGAAAAAGGTGTGTATTTTTCTCATGCACAGCTTTTATCAAATGTGAAAAAGAGTGCATTTTGCTCCTGCACACACAGAAGGTGTGCATTTTGTCATGCACCAAAACTCAAAAATGATGTGCATTTTGCCAATCCCGCTCAAAAGAGAAAAGTGTTTAGTGAGTTGGTTTTAGTGTAATTTTTCTCATTTTCCACTTAGATTCTGCTCGATTCAATTTTATCTGGATTTTTAGGTTAAATGACGTTTCAGTACGACTATATTTGCAGGGCTACCTTTACCGGATACAAGTATTTCGCCATCTCTTAGGGTAAGTTTGTGGCTTTAGCTTCTGTCCGGTGGTCAGGTATGTCGGTGTATTTTAGAATGATATAAACCTAAATTTCAATCTTAATTTGTGTGTATCATGTTTCTTAGTAAGGTGTCGCTCGCAATTCATGTAACTGAATGCTAATTATGTAGTAAATCAAAATGATATAGTACCGGTGAAGTAGTGCATGCGTATTAGATTTTGTCTTGGGTGAATTAGTTCTTAAATGTCTGGGTGGGAAACCCATATCATGGTCTAGTTTAATTGTTTTAATTAAACAACACCAACTCCAACAAATATAAGAATTATTTGTTAATTAGTGATGGGATTTTCCTCCACAGAAATTTTCTACATAGTTCACCGACCTTTGTGACTTTGTCACCTTTAACTTTAATTAGTCTATTCAGCAAATAATTAAACCACCTAGAATGAAATCAATTGGTTAGAAACACGACCCTTTCGGTCTAAAGTAGAATTCGGGTGTCTACCACTGGATAGTTTACAGTTTTATATGTGGGTGTACGAGGTTACTCTCTTTTGTGGCTTGTACGTTTTTTTAATGTAATCCATGTCATGTCATTTGTTGCTTGGTCAGGCCGTCGCATTGGTCCAAAACCTAGTTTAATTGGGCCCCAAAAAACAATTAGGGGCCTCCCACTATAGGACAAAAAAAGTCATTAAAACCTAATTTGAGTCACCCCTTAACCAAAATATTTTTAAATGGTTAAATTACCCTTGGAAAATTATTATTAAAACTTAATTAAGTTAAGTTAATTAGTGTGGTTAGATTATTTTAGATTAAAATCATATTTTAGAATCAAAATTTGCTTTGATTTTTTTTTTTTTTATTTGGTGAGTTGAGAAGAAGAAAAGGAGGTTTTAGAGGAAAAATTTAGAAATGAGTAATTCAAGTAGGGGAAATGATGTTGGGGAAGGTTCAAGCAACAAAGATGATTGTGTTGATGGTAAGGTTATCTTAAATTCTCCCATGGATTGGATATATGTCACAACACAAAGAAAGAGTCGTCAATGTCGAGGGATGTATTCCCCAATGACTCTATAAAGTCGTCAATGTATTGACACCAAAAATGACGACTCAAACCTGCAACTTTTCCAGGTTATGAAAAATCGTCAGGGTAATATGATATACCCTGACGACTCTTAGCTTGGGTCAGAAAGAGTCGTTATTTTGTGTGTTTATACCAAGACGACTCTGAATTTTTTTGGGACAGAGAGGCTGTATGTTTTTCACCTGGGGTCGTTAACGTTTAAAAAAGGGTCGTTCATAGAGGATCGTCATAGGTTTCTATATTATGTTAACGACTCTAATCTAGGGTAAAAAATATGAAAACCAGAAATATGGTCGTTATCTTGATCATATCCCTAACGATTTTTTATGGTCTCTACATGCATATGAAAAATCGTTAGGGTTTAGGCTTGTCGAATTGACGACCCTCACTAGTGGAAAATCAAAAAAATAAGTCTACCAGAAAAGGACTTAACGTCACTAAAAACGACTGCTTCTT
The DNA here is from genome assembly GCA_023531105.1 of Papaver atlanticum. Taxonomy (NCBI): domain Eukaryota; kingdom Viridiplantae; phylum Streptophyta; class Magnoliopsida; order Ranunculales; family Papaveraceae; genus Papaver; species Papaver atlanticum. The sequence continues at coordinate 45,985 of JAJJMB010003933.1, forward strand.
GGGGCCCTAGAATTGTAGTCTTATTTCTCAAAACGGCTGTTTCTGATATTCTTTTAATTTTTCAAATTACGACTTACTTCAATAGACTAACAATAAGTACTAACATACACAGACGTTTCATTAATTCAATATTAAAAACTATAAAAGCTAATCTACAGTAATATGGGTCTGAATAATTTCAAAAAAACTGATTCGTCTGAATCGCAGTCTAACTGGTATTTCTGACTGAACCTATTTCAGAAAATCTGATTCATCTGAATCCTTTGACTCATTTCTGACTGAAGATTAGAAACTCATTAAATTCAAATTAAAAACATATTTCATACACTAATCAAAACATTCACCATTCGATTCAAATTTAAAATTTGTTGTACCATATTAACTGAATTCACATGTGAATTGAGCTGACACTTAGGTCAAAACCCAAAAAAGCTCTGCACAACTACTTAATTCACACCAATTTAAGTTCTTACAGATGTATTTTTTTACAATAGGTGGAAACCAACCTACAAACAATGAAAATATACTAAAACCAGCAAAAAGATGAACTGCTCCGCCAACTGATCGAAATAGTATACCTGTGGAAAAATAAGTTCGGGCATTAGAAGTTTAAAAACAAAGTTCTGACAGCATATTATGACTGGTTCTCACAAAAAAGCAATACTTTAAGAGCTGATGATGATAAAGAAAAAGAGTATGGTGCTCATTAACTTAAACTGGTGATGACAAAAAAAATCAAGGAGTTGTTGCAATCAACAATCAGAGAATGGTGCTCATTAACTTGTAAAGAAGATATATACCTGAATGACAGGCTGCAATCCTTGGTTTTAGCTTGTTTCCTGATAACATGAAGAGGACCATGTGTTCAGCTCTCCATGTACATAGAAAAAAAGAGAAAAAAAAACAAATTTCAAGTATTCAGTCAAAAATTATTATCTGATCTCCATTCCAATACTCGTTGTCAGCTACAGATGTTGAAATTAGTGGAGCTTGATTCGCAGATGCAGTAAACAAATAAGGATCTTCAATAAGCATTCACATTTACGCCTGATCTTTTGGGAGATTCTAAAACAAGATGCCAATGCTTCCTAGTCTCATCGCCGCAGCAAAAACTTGGTCATCTTGAGAAGCATGGATGAATGGTTCGTCGACATCTTTAGACTTGCTCGTAAACCTTTTGAAGTTGACGAACCTCAAATTGGTCTCTTCATCCACATATGATCCATGTTTTTTGTCTTCCACTCGAATCCAATTACATAAAAAAACCACTTCTGTGAAATCTTCATAATCGAGTTCAAGTATCTTTTGCACAATGCCGAAGTAAGAAGTATCATCAACCACCAAGTTAGAATCTCTAGCACTTTCTCTAAAGATGGTGAAGGCATCCATTGTCACTCCACTGTTTTGTGTGGTCATAGACTTCTCTGCTTCTTCCGTATAAAACAGATAGCCATTTACCGAATAGGCCCGATAGGAAACTGTCTTGAAGGAAGGACCAAGTACGAGCCTATGAAACTCTGTCATGGGTGTGCCTAGAAGTTCCTCTCCTAACCAGGGAATGTACTTCATAGCCTTGCTCCTAGATTTTCTGTTTAGACTTCCAATGTACCTCTTGTATTTACTGCGAAACGACAAAGATAATAATTAGTGACATGGTTATTAGTTCATACTATACATAATTATAATGGTCAAGAGTCTCATATAGTGTAAAGAAATGATTCAGAGACAAAACTTAGGATTCTGCTTACTCTTCCCATTCAGTATATTCATCTGAATGTCGCAAAACCAAAAGGCGAACTTGCTCATGTTATACGGCGGTTAACTTGTATGGTTTTCCAAGTGAACTAGGCGGGTGTGGACCTTCATAAACCTCACCGTGCAATGCTACCTTTCCATGACACTTATAAGACTTTAGCTTACCCTCGGGAATGAACTCCATCCAATGGCAAGCTCCTTCGGCGACATCATGCTGTGCAGTAATAGACCCTTCAATATAGTTTTTGTTCTGACCATAAACCTTGTAGGTTCTCATCATTCTGCACATGCAATAGGTTACACTAGATATATAATGTACATAAGTTCAAAGGAATTAAATTAAAAGGATCAGTAGTTAAAGGAGTATACCTCTCAAAAGGGTACATCCACCTAAATTGAACTGGTCCCAATGTTTGTGCCTCTTCAGCCAAATATGCAACAAGATGAGTCATAGTAACAAAAAAAGACGGCGGGAAGTACATTTCAAACACACATAAATACTCTACTACACGTTCATGCATTAGACGAAGCTCTTCACGATCAATAACCTTAGAACAAAGAACTTTACAAAACAATGACAAATGTCTTATTGCCTCGCACAAAGGTTTATGCTCTTTCAAACAGTACATTAGAAAAATTGGCATCAAACCCTGCATAAGACAGTGATAGTCATGAGATTTTAAACACTTAAATTGTAACTCTTTCAGATCCTTTTTTTTTTTCTCTAGTTTCCGCTATAACCAATAGGAACCTTCAGTTTGCTAAAAATTTTACAGACTAGTTCTCTTTCATTCCTAGGCAACCAAAAAGGAGCATGGGGTACTTCTTGTTTTCCATTATTATCCTGCAACCACAAGTTAGGCTTTAAGTTCAGCAGTTCTAGATCTCTGCGCGCTGGAACCCCATCCTTAGACTTATCCTTGTGTCGCATTAAAGTTCCAACCAAGTTCTCTGCCCAGTTCTTTTCTACATACATAACATCCACATTGTGCCGAATATGCAGAAACTAAAGTTAAGATTAATTAAGTTAGCAAAGGCTAAGAAATAACAAAAACGTATTGAATAAAAGTTAGTGAAGGATTAAAAATAACAACACATTAAAGACTATGCATCACTTACTTTCCAATATGGAACACTGAAAAAGATTGATCTCTTCGAATAAGGAGATTCAACTGACCGCTTTACCAGCTTCCCAAATTCCTTATTTGCTATTGTTGTCCTATTGAACAATTGAACGCCACTCAAACGACTTGGTGCACCCCTATTATCCTTAGATCCATTGAACCTGGCTTTGTCACGTCTATAAGGATGAGACCGATCTCTTAAAAAAATTCTATGACCCATGTACACAAACTTGTTACCCCATTTCATCCAAAAGGCCTCAGTTTCTTCACCGCACGCCGGATAACCAAATCTTCCAGATGTTCGCAAACCAGACATATGTGCATAAGCCGGATAGTCGTGTATGCACCACATTAAAATTGCTTTCATTGTGAAAGAAGTCTTTGTATGAGCATCATATGTAAGCTTTCCGTTTAACCATAACTCAATCAACTCCTCGATCAAGGGATGCAAATAGACATCAATGTTGTGGTTGGGAGCACTTGGACCAGGAATAAGTAATGCTAACATTGTGAAATCTTTTCCTGTGCATATTGATGGTGGAAGGTTATAAGCATTAATCATGACAGGCCAAGTAATGTGCGAGGTCATCATTCCGAATGGATTAAAACCATCAGTGGCTAGTCCTAGACGCACATTACGTTTCTTGGCAGCAAACGCAGGCCATTTCCTATCTATTGATTTCCAAGAAGAAGAATCCACAGGATGTCGCATGTGTGTAGAACTTTCTTTAACATTAGAATGCCAGTACATCTGTTCAGCTATCCACAGAGTACCATACCAACGCTGCAACCTTTTATTTATTGAGAAATATCTTAGTTTCTTCACTGGCACCTTTTTAGCATTTGGATTACTCCCTTCAGGAGGTAATTGCAATCTACTTGCGTTACATTTAGGACATTCATCATATTCCTTCCGATAAAGTATGCAATCATTAGAGCAAACATGGATTATCTCGACCGGCAAGTTAAATGGCTTAATCATGTCCTTAGTTTTACGACAAGAATATGGTAACGTGTTCCCTTTGGGTAACATAGTTTTCATAAATTTCAATAATTCAGTAAAGAAAACATTGGAACATTGATACCTTGCTTTCATACTAAGTAGCTCGATTACTGCTGACAGTTCTGTATGTTCACCACCACAATCTGGATACAGGGGTTGTAACGCGTCCAGCATCATCTTACTGTAATCGACACAAGCACCATCTTCAACATTAGCACCATAACCATCTTCAACTGTTGAAGTAGTTCCAACTTGTGGATCAGAATCACTAAGGAAGTCTTCATTGTTAATGAGATCAGCGCGGCCTAGTGTGTTAAAGAACAAGTCGACTATTCTCGGACAAGGAGCTTCATTCACAATATTATTAGTGGGTAACGTAGGAGCTCTAACGCTGGAATCATTCGCACGAGATTGCTCTCTATGATGGATCCAAATTCGATATGTCACATCAAACCCATGTTGAAGAATATCCCCATGTATTTCATCAAGAGATTTTGGACAAGTATTGTAATTCTGACATTTCATGCAAGGATAATGAAATTCATTTATATCTTCCCCAAGACTCTCAACTATAAATTGAATGAACGACTTAACACCTTAGATAAACCGAGGTGAACCCTTAGGTTCCTTCAACCATTCTTTACTTGGAGGATCCACGCGAGGTCATGAAATCTACAAATAAGTGAAAAAAACAATCAATAGTATTAATCTACTTGAGCAATATAGTAAGAAAAAACATCAGCAGTCCACCATGCATCTGAAATACAGTTTGTTTGATCTTGTTTCGCAAGCACATCAGCAGGCTTGGTATGTGATAGACGCATTTATGTGTCTATTTTCATCTCTATTGTGTATATTGTTAGTACCCATTTTTGTACTAATTTTGGTATTTTATCCCTTTGTAGGTGTTTTTGGAGAAATAGGCTTTTGCGGCGAAATTGGCTCAAAAAGTTGTTGAAGGCACCTGGGAGGACATTTGCTATTCGGACTCTCATTTTGGATAAGGGGTAACCCATTTCCAAGCAGCTGCTAAGCACAGACCAGGATTGGATAGGGGGACACCTTCTTCACGTTTTGAAAATTAAATTTTGGCGGGAAATTTTGCTGCAGGAAGAACAAAGTGAAGATTGCGATTTTGGGCTGGTTTTGAAGAGATTAAAGCTCTGATTTTTCTTGGGCTTGCTTCTTAACCATAAACAGGCTACACATGGAAGTTTCGTGGGATTTGGGAGAAAATATCTTCCCTGTGATTTGGCAGTATCATATACAGAGATATCTTGGGACAAAATCAGAGAAAACACGTGAAACAGAGATAAGAAAAGAAATATCGCAACTTGTGGAGAAAGGAAAATATCAAAGTTATTCTCGGATTTTCTTGGCCCTATGATGTATAAAAGAGTTGGTTCGAGTCCTAGGAGGGGTATGAACACTTTGGGGGAAGTTTAGAGCCTTAGAGAAGCGAATAAAAATCAACTGGAGGTGAACGCGTTCTGCTTCTGCTGTTGCTGAAGACGAAGAACATAAGACCCACAGAGTCAGTCGGAGAAGCAGTCTTATATTCAACTACACAAAGGTTTTATCGTTCCTGTATGCAGTCACCGAAGCCTTTCAGCAACGATTCAGCCTTTTGTTTTAGACCTTCAGCGACTACAGTGTATTCTTTTACTCTTTTAATCAACTTTTGAGCTATAAATATGTACTTTGAGCAAGTGATTAATATGAGGAGCTAAACCCCTTAGTCGAGGCGACGGAGGAAGCCATTGTTCCATGAAAAGTGGTATAATTCTATTTTAATTATTTTTACAATTTTATATATGATTATTTGCATAGAACTAATATAGGAAAATTGATTTTTATTGAGTGGTTGTGAATTGTTTTGATGGAACATGCTGGGTTTTAAAACTTTTGATGTTTCATGCTTTGTGTTTACAATTATTACTTCAAAAATCTATTAGAGGCAAAATATTAGAATCACTTTAAAAGAAAAAAATTGTATGAATATTGATTAGAGTTTATCACTTAATTGGTTAATGGTGGAATCCAGAGTCTCGGTGTTTTTTTATATTTTTGATACAACTTTATTTAATTATTGAGTTTAATTTGAGTCTAAAAAAATCCTTCACAAGTTCGAGTTTAACGAACTCTACTTACCACTTTTTACAACAACATAAAACCCACATCAATTTTTAGCGCCGCCGACGCGGACTTGTTTTTAGGGTTTTAGATTTATTTTTATTTTTTATTTATTTTTATTATTTTTGTTCTTCTTTACGCGTTTGGTATTTTTCGATTCTTTCAGATTTGGAGCGGGGCTAAAAGGAAAGGAAAAAGTGTTCAGAAGGAAAGAAAAGAGGAGTCCAAAGGAGTGAAGAAGAAGATTTTTGTATATAGTTATTTTATTTTATTTTATTTAGATTTTATTACTTTTTATTTTTAGAAATTGTAAATAGGGTTTTATTTTTATTCTTGTAAAATTTTTTTTTTTTTTGGACTTTTTTTTTTTTTTTTGGACATTGGACTTTGGACATTATTATTTTTAAACCCTAAGGAAGGGTTAAAATTAAATATAAACTGTTTGCAGGGAAGGACGACGATTACGATATCGTGTCGGCCCCTCGGGTTCGCACACTGACATAGGAGTTGGTGGCCCGAGTCGACTTCAGCAGTTCTTCGCCCGTCTGGTACGGGAAGTAAGCTTTTAAACACCCGCGAATCCCCTGTCAGCGGGTTTACTATCTTCCTTAAGGTGCATATATGCTGAGGAATTGAATACGGACATTTATATTCCTAGTAAAGGGCAAGGCCAGGCCATACAAGATAAGAGATCGGATTTCATCACCGTTCTCTTCTTGCCCGCTTTAGGAAAACGATACCAAACGCGATCCCAAGCATAAAATTTTGATTAGATCGAGACCGATAAGGTAACGAGCTTGTAGGAAAGTCGTTTGAAAGGATTGTATTGGGTATTTTGTTAGCCTAACTCAAAGTTCAGGAAGATTACTGTAAGTCGATTAGAGCCGCCTTGTAACCCAGGGAAGCGTTGCCAAAGAGGTGGGGGTATCAAAGCTCCTTTGAGCTTCTCCAACTTCTCTTCGACTTACTTTATTCGGATCGTCCTACGAGGTTTGCTAAAATTGTACCCAGTTGCCTCTTGGAAGAGTAGAAGCTGGTCTAGAAACAATCTAAGGGAGCCATCATGCTTGTTGTTTGCTAGATTTTATAGGTTTGATTTGGTCGAGTCAGCCTTGTTTGTGATTGTGTAGAATTCCCTTGCAATTAAGAATGTCGAACTGGTATTACAATAGCCAATACAATGAATATCCGACTGAGTTTCAAAATGGACATTATTCATATTACGACCATAGTGTAAATAGTGGTTGGGAACACAACCCTTTTGAAGGTTATGGTTCATACCATGGTGAGCCCAATTACTATCCACACACACACTGGTCATACGAGCAAGAAAATATGGATTATTATAGTGCTAGTACCTTGTCTTTGGACAATACAATCAAACAGTTGAAAACTAGTCCTTATTATGATCCTTTCGTTCCTATTTATGATCCTTCCGTATCTTCAGAAGAGTTTCTTAAGCAGTTAACTGAGCAAACAAATAGGTTTATGTCGGAAATGAATAGACAAACTGCACCATTGAGAAAACTTTTTATAGAGGAATCCCTCAAGCTGATGGCTGAGACGAACGAAAAACTTGCTCGAAATAATCTTAATTTCCAATACCGTGTTTCCAATAATACCCTTGAAAATAATGATAGTTATTTGCATAATCAAGATGACGAGGTTAGAATTGGTAACACTACATGTTTAGATGAGGTTAAACCATTTTCATGTTATTACAATGATGATTATAACGAGGATAGTATTGATGAGGATAGTATTTATAATGATAATGTTATTTCTAGTTCAAATCCAAATAATTTTAATAATTATTCACCTATTCAAAAGGACGAGGATTTGTCTAGAGATATCCCCGGTTTAGACGATGTAGTTTTTCCTTTTGATTACGAAGCCGATAATGGTTTAGAGGAATGGGTTTATTCTGAAAATGTTGTTTTAGAGTCTAGCGACTTAGAAACAATAGTCTTAGACAAAGAAGATGATCTCGTAGAGCTTTTAAATTTGAGTGAGGATACATCACCTGAGTATAACCTAGAAGAAGCAATTGACTATTTTCAGGATTCTGATGATCTAGAAATTAGGGAAATTATAGCTAGTCTATCCAGAGACACCCAAAACTCTAAGTTTGGAGGTGATTATCTGATAGACGCATTTATGTGTCTATTTTCATCTCTATTGTATATATTGTTAGTACCCATTTTTGTACTTATTATGGTGTTTTATGTGTTTGTAGGTATTTTTGGGCAATAAACATTTCTGGAAAAAAATCGGCTCGAAAAGTTGTCTAAAGGCACCCAAGGGACATTTGTTATTCGGACTCTCAGTTTGGATAAGGGGCACCTCAGTTGGGCACCTGCTATTCGCACCCCCGGTCTTGTTAGGGGGACACCCTTCTTCATCGTTTGAAAAAGAATTTTTGCAGGAAAAATTCCAGTTTTCTGCGGAATTTTCTGTTGGATTTTTGGAGGAGTTTCAGTGAGATTCAATCACTTATTTTGATTGGGATGAACGTGATATGCCCAAACAATGGTGGTATGAGTGTTTTAATGCGTTCAGTTGGGCTGGATATTCGTTGGGAAGAAAATATGCAATCTCGGAGTACAACGTGCTTGAACGTGTGTTGATTGAGTTTTTATAGAGTTTGGTTGCTGCAGAAGTGTGGAGGAGTCAAACAAGGAAGTGTTGGAGCGTGTATACTGTGAACAGATGCGTGAGAACATAAAACAGAAAAGAAAATATTCATGAGTTAATGGTTGGATATCGAGAAGATTTTTTGAGTTATTACGAATGTATTCTTGGTCCTATGACTATATAAAGGCTGTAGGAGACTCATAGAGGGGTTCAGAGAGTTCAGGGAGAGAATAGGGAGACGTTAAGAGCATCAAAAATCCGAGAATTTTTTTTTTACAAGAAGCTGCTGTTTTCTACTGGTGAAGAAGGTACGAAGAACATAAGACCCTTAAAGACCGTCGTTCTTCAACAGTGCTAGTGACGGTATTCCTTTATCATTTTCTGTAACAATTGATTTTGTAACAAATATAAGTGTTACAAAACCCGGTTTTTATCATTTTTTCTCCCATTTCATCATTTGTGACCCATTTTTGAGCATTAATAAAGATGAATTTTGAGCATGTTTCCATGATAATGATGAGATAATTCTCGCGTAATCAAGGCACGGAGGAAGCTATTGTTGCATGAATAATTGGTAATTATTTTACTTTTCTCTAATTTGCAATTTATAATTCACTCAAATCACTGCTTTGCAGAATTTTAATTGTTTGCATAATTTTTCCTAATTAGTTGTGATTCAATTAGATAGGTTATACTTTGGTTAGATAATTTATGCTTAAGGGATACAATTAATGTTTGAGAATATGCTTGATAATTTGTGAATTAAGAAAAAGAGATTTTAAAAATAATTAGAGTTTTGGAATTTTTATCATCATTCATTCATGTGTAATAGTGGAATCTAGTGTCTTGGTTATTTTCAATCTTAAAAAAAAATAATTTTGGATTTAAATTTTCTTTACTTTTAGTTTAAATAAGTCTAAATTCAATTGTTTTCACAAGTCTTACGAACCTTTTACTACAACAAAGTTGAAATCACATCAATTTTGGCGCTGCTGCCGGGGACTTGTTTTTAAGTTAGAGTTTTTTAGATTTATTATTTTTTGGATTTTCTTTATTTTCTCTTTGTTCTATTTTACGTTTCTTTGGGTATATTTCTTTGTGCTACAGGTTTGGAGTTTGGACCGAAAAGAATTTAAGCCAAAGACTTTGGTGACTAAGAGATTATGAGCCGAAGATAAAAGCTAAAAGAAAAGGAAAAGAAAGACAAAGATTTTATTTTATTAGGTTTTTAGATTTTATTTTTATTTTAGTTTTTATATCTTAGATTTTCTTTAGATTTTATTTTTAGAAATTGTATTAGGATATCTTTTATTTTTGTAAATTTTTATATTTTTATTTTTTTTCTTTTGCACTTTATTTTTGGACTTTGGACTGTGAACTTTGGGACAATTTTTTTTTTTTTACCCTACGGAAGGGTAGTTTTAAATATAAACTTTTTGCAGGGAAGGACGACGATTACGATATCGTCTCGGCCCCTCGGGTTCGTACATGACATAGGAGTCGTGGCCTGAGTCGACGTCAGCGGTTCTTCGCCCGTCTGGTACGGGAGGTAAGTTTTTCGAAACACCCGCGAATCCCCTGTCAGCGGGTTTACTGTCTGCCTTAAGGTGAATATATGTTGAGGACTGAATACGGACTTTAATTTCCTAGTAAAGGGCAAGGACTGGCCATACAAGATAAGGGTTCGGATTTCATCACCGTTCTCTTCTTGCCCGCCTTAGGAAAACATATCCTACGCGAACCCAAGCCTAAAATATTGACTAGAACGAGACCTATAGGGTAACGCGCTTAATAGGAAAGTCGTTCGAAAAATATTGGTTGCTCTTTTAAGCATACTTTGAAGTTCAGGAAGATTACTGTAGGTCGATTAGAGCCGCCTTGTAACCCAGGGAAGCGTTGCCAAAGAGGTGGGGGTATCAAAGCTCCTCTGATCTTCCCCTACTTCTCTTCGACTCACTTTATTCAGATCGATCTAGAGAGGTTTGCTTAGATTGTAACGAATTCCTTTTCGAAGGATTAGAAGCTGGTCTAGAAACAATCTAAGTGGAGCCATCATGCTTGTTGTTTGCTAGAAATTTTTAGGTTTGTTTTGGTGGAGTCAGCCTGTCGTGTGTTTGCTTAGAACCTCCCTTCTTTAGGATATATATTTTTTTATTTATTTTTTAGTGTATGCCAAAATCGCTCAAGTCCATTAGTGAGCGTGCTTGGAAAAGAGACACCTTTGGCCGTTTGATTAGTGACGAGCCTAGAGGTTTTTCTTTTGTAGACGGGGAGCTCGAAGATTCTTCTTTTGAGAGCCCTGTTTTTGGAAACTTCAATTTTGAGAATTTAAGTCTTAGTGAGGAATTCACCCCTAGGATTTTTACTGTGCCAACAATGACAACTTTGAAGGAATACATGTACCCAACTAGGACCAACCGACCATCGTACATTAAGTTGCCAGCCTCTACGGCTAGTTATGAGTTGAAACCTGGTATTCTTCAGATGATCCCTATATTCTTAGGAAAAGATGATGAAAACCCTTACTTTGACAATAGGGACTTTGAAGAAATTTATGGAACAATTAATATTAAAGACCTTAGTGAAGAAGTCTTGAAACTTAGGATGTTTCCCTTTTCCTTGAGAGATAAAGCCAAGACCTGGCTGAACAACCTACCATCTGAATCCATAAAAACATGGCAGGAATTTATTGATGCCTTCTATTTTAAATTTTACCCTAAGCATAAAACTGCAGCTGTTAGGCAGAAAATTAGTACTAGTGTTCAACAAGAGGGAGAATCTCTTTATAGGTTTTTAGAGAGATTCAATGATCTCTTATCCCAATGTCCTCACCATGGGTTTGACAAAATGAAACTAGTAGGGATTCTTTATGATGGTTTAGACTATTCGACCAAAGCCACGGTCGAGTCTTTGTGCGCTGGTGAGTTCACTAGTAAAAATGCTAATGATGCGTTTTCCTTCTTAGAAGATGTCGCTGAAAAATCCCAACAGTGGGAGTCTTGTGTTGAACCCCCTAAAAGACTCTTGATCAATAGAAGTAGCACCAATGTGGTTGATACAGGCTTTGGGTCTGATTATAAGTTTACTGCTTTGTCTAGAAGGTTAGAAGCTTTGGAATTGAATCAATCTAAACATAGGTCTTTTGCCGAACCTGCTAATAGGATTAGAACCTCTCAAGTCTCTAGTTGTAGAATAGAACCTAGTAACTCGTTTTGGGAAGGTCAGGATAGTGAAGAGCAAGCCCATGCTGTTTATAACAATGCTAGATTTGAAAACCGTCATAAGTTTGACCCCTACTAAGAGACCTACAACCCTGGTTGGAGAAACCATCCTAATTTCTCTTGGTCTAAAGGACAGAGTCAAGGCCAGTCTAGTAATTCTCAGCCTCCCCCAGGTTTTGGTTATAATAAGAACCCTTCAGGTCAAGCCCAGTTCCAGAACCCTTCTGAGAATAGAATAATTAGCTTAGAGGAATCTCTTAGTTTATTAAAAAGGAGCCATGACATGTTCGTAAAGACCCAAGAAGTATTACTAAAGAACCAGGCTAGTTTTCAAGAGGAAACCAAGCAGAATTTTCAACATAATGCCAAGTCTCTTGCTAAGTTAGAACTTCAAGTTAGACAAATGGCTAAGATTCTAAGTGAGAGAGATAATGGGAGTTTTCCTAGTCAAACTCAACCTAATCCTAGAGGAGTTCATGAAATAGGAGGAAGATCATCTGATCATGTGAATGCAATCAAAACCCTTAGGAGTGGTAGAGAAATAGACAATAAGGTTTCCATGCCTGATAGTGAACATGCTGTAGTTCACCCTTCTGAATCAGAAGCTGAAGAGATTGATGGAACCTCTAAGGAGACTAATAAGGCCCCTGATAAGTTAAACTTTGTTCCCATAGCCCCATTCCCACAATTGCTGGTACCAACTAAGAAGGAGTCCACTTTTAATGACATTTTGGAGGTTTTTAAGCAGGTAACTATAAACCTTCCATTATTAGATGCAATTAGGCAGATTCCTCCTTATGCCAAGTTCCTTAAGGACTTGTGTACGCGAAAGCGTAAGCTCGGTGTCCATAAGAAAGCCTTCCTAGCTAGTCATGTGAGTTCTATTATTCAGAATACTACTACTCCTAAGTATAAAGACCCAGGTTCCCCTGCCATTTCCTGTACAATAGGGAAATACTGTGTTGAGAAAGCGCTGCTTGACTTAGGAGCCAGTGTGAACTTACTCCCATACCATGTGTACCTTAATCTAGGACTTGGTGAGATGAAACCTACCCAGATAACACTTCAGTTAGCTGATAGGTCCGTAAAAATTCCTCATGGTGTGTTCGAGGATGTTTTTATTGAGGTCGACAAGTTTATTTATCCAGTGGATTTTGTTATCCTAGATACCCAACCTGTCCCTGACCCAGAGAACCATATACCGGTAATTCTAGGTCGCCCGTTTTTAGCTACATCTAATGCGATCATCAACTGTCGAAATGGTATTATGAATCTGTCTATTGGTAACATGACCATTGAGCTGAACATTTTTCATATTAGTAAGCAACCCTCTGAACTAGATGAATCGAGCATAGAAGAGGTCAACATGATAGGAACATTAGTCGAGGAGTCATTACCAAACACTTTGTTAGAAGATCCACTAGAGAAACGCCTAGCCCACTTTGGGATTGATTTTGATGATGATAATGTGATTAATGAGGTGAATGCTTTGTTAGATTCAACCCCTTTGTTGGACACTAGCAATGTTTGGAAATCCAAGTTCGAACCACTACCAGTTTTTGAGTCTACTCTAGTTCCTTCGTTAGGAGAGCCTCCTAAGTTGGACCTTAAACCAATACCAGATTCCTTGAAGTATGTGTTTTTAGGCCCAGCTGAAACTTTACCTGTGATTGTAGTATCCAACTTGGATAGTGATCAGGAAAGTAGGTTAGTAACCGTTCTTCAAAACAACAAGGAAGCTTTAGGATGGACCATAGCAGACATTAAGGATATAAGTCCTACTGTTTGTATGCATCAGATTTATTTAGAGGAAGATACCAAACCTTCTAGGGAGATGCAACGTCGACTAAACCCTAATATGAAAGAGGTAGTTCGAACCGAGGTTCTTAAGTTGTTAGATGCAGGCATTATCTACCCTATTTCAGACAGCAAGTGGGTCAACCCTGTTCAGGTTGTCCCCAAGAAATCCGGTATTACTATAGTCCAGAATGAGAACAATGAGTTAATCCCAACCCGAGTGACCACGGGTTGGCGTGTTTGTATTGACTATAGGAAATTAAACAAGGTCACTAGGAAAGACCACTTTCCCCTTCCTTTCATCGACCAAATGCTAGAGAGATTAGCTGGACATAGTCACTACTGCTTCTTAGATGGCTACTCCGGATATAATCAGATCGTTATTGCCCCTGAAGACCAAGAAAAAACTACTTTTACCTGTCCCTTTGGTACCTTTGCGTATAGACGAATGCCTTTTGGGATTTGTAATGCCCCTGCAACTTTTCAACGTTGTATGATGAGCATATTTTCTGACATGGTAGAACGGTTCTTAGAGGTCTTTATGGATGATTTTTCAGTATTTGGTTCACCTTTTGATGAGTTCTTGCATCATTTGTCATTAGTTTTGACTAGGTGTAAGGAGAAGAATTTAGTGCTTAATTGGGAAAAATGTAATTTCATGGTTCGTTCAGGAATTGTTTTAGGGCATATCGTATCATCTAAGGGTATAGAGGTAGATAAAGCCAAAGTTGACCTTATGAATACTTTACAGGTCCCAAAAACCATAAGAGATATTAGGTTATTCTTAGGGCATGCAGGTTTTTATCGTCGATTCATTAAGGATTTTAGCTTAATTTCTAGACCTCTTTGCAATTTGCTTGCAAAAGATGTTAAGTTTGTCTTTGATGATGCTTGTTTAGAGGCTTTTGAGAAGCTTAAGACTTTACTCACTACCGCCCCCATAGTCCAGGCACCCAACTGGAACCTACCCTTTGAGATCATGTGTGATTCTTCATACTTTGCTATTTGTGTTATGCTAGGTCAGCGAGAAAACAAATTACTCCATGTGATTTACTATGCTAGCAAAACTCTGAATGATTCCCAGTTGAACTATACTACTACGGAGAAGGAACTGTTAGCCATTGTGTTCGCCTTAGACAAGTTTAGATCCTATCTCTTAGGTTCTAAGGTTATAATCTTCACTGATCATGCTGCTTTGAAGTATCTTCTTTCCAAGAAGGATACAAAACCTAGATTGATTAGATGGATCCTATTGTTGCAGGAATTTTCCTTAGACATTAGAGACAAAAAAGGTGCAGAAAATGTAGTAGCAGATCACTTGTCTAGGCTTGTTGTGGATACCCCTTATGATTCCCCGCCTGTTAGAGATAGTTTTCCTGATGAACAACTGTTCTTTGTTACCCAATTACCTTGGTATGCGAATATAGTGAACTATCTTGTTACTGGTCAAATGCCTCAACATTGGGGTAAACAAGATCGTTCTAGATTTTTAGCTAAGGTTAAACACTTCTTTTGGGATGATCCTTATTTGTTTAAGTATTGTCCAGACCAGATTATTAGGAGATGTATACATGAGATTGATCAGTCAAGTATTATTTCCTTTTGTCATGATCATGCTTGTGGGGGTCACTTTAGTGCTAAGAAGACTGTTGCAAAGATATTGCAGTGTGGATTCTATTGGCCTTCGTTGTTTAAAGATTCCCACAGTTACTGTGTTACTTATGAACGTTGCCAGAAATTAGGAACCATTTCCCGTAGGAACATGATGCCCTTGAACCCTATTTTAGTTGTTGAGGTCTTTGATGTGTGGGGTATTGACTTTATGGGTCCGTTTCCTAATTCTTTTGGTAACCTATACATCCTTGTCGCTGTAAACTATGTCTCTAAGTGGATTGAGGCGGTTGCGTGTAAAACCAATGACCATAAGGTCGTAGTCCAGTTTTTTAAAGAGAATATACTTACACGTTTTGGTACGCCGCGAGCTATAATTAGTGATGGAGGTTCACACTTTTGTAATAGACCATTTGCTCTTTTAATGAAACAATATGGTATTACCCACAAAGTAGCTACCCCATATCACCCACATACTAGTGGTCAGGTAGAGGTCTCCAATAGGGAAATTAAGCGTATTTTAGAGAAAACAGTTAATCCCAATAGGAAAGACTGGTCATTGAGGCTTACTGATGCCTTATGGGCTTACCGTACTGCGTTTAAGACACCCATTGGAATGTCACCTTATCGTTTAGTATTTGGCAAGGCATGTCACCTGCCTATTGAGTTAGAGCATAACGCCTATTGGGCTATTAAGCAGCTAAACTTTTCACTTGACAAGGCAGGAGCTCACAGAAGCTCCAGCTCAATGAGTTGGACGAGATTCGTAGAGATGCATGCGATAGTGCTAAGGAGTATAAGAACAAAATGAAACTTGTGCATGATAAGAATATTTTACGAAAGTCATATTCTCCTGGTCAAAAAGTTCTTCTGTATGACACTCGTTTGCATCTATTTCTCGGGAAGTTGCGCTCTCGGTGGACCGGTCCTTTTGTGGTCCGTACTGTTTTTCCTCATAGAGCTGTTGAGATCGAGACACTGGATGGTAGTAGTTCTTCGAAGGTTAACGGTCAGAGATTGAAACCCTTTTTAGAGCCCTTTTTTACAGGTGATGTTGAGGAGGTCCCTCTGGAGGACCCTGCTTACCCTTGATTGACCATCGAGGTCATTGTATGTTGTATATTAGTTTTTGATTTCTCTCTTCACCCAGGTACTATCTTTCCAACTTCTCCTTGTGTTATTTTTGGTACTGCTTTTTCATTATAAACATTAAGGACAATGTTAGATTTAAGTTTGGGGGTATGGGAAAAACTTTTTAGTTGCAATAAACAAACTCCAGAGCCTAGAAATTTATGCCTATTAAGGATGACACTAACCAATCTAAGTGGATGGAAGCATTTTGGTTTTAGGAGTTGAGGAACCAATCTGAGTAGATGGAAACATCTATAAGAGTCTATTCGTAAAAGCACAGAGCTCAGTTGTTAGAAATAACATGATAGTTTCGCCATATCTCGTTGAGACCTTTTCACTTTTGTTTTTATTTTATTTTCTTTTTAAAATATGTTTCTCTAAGTGATTAGGTGGGGCTCACGATTCAAGTTGTTACCACTGCTAGGGTGTAATAGAGTGATTGAGATACTAAAATGAAAAAAAAAAAAAAAAAAAAAACCAGACCAGACCAATAGACCAATCGGAATAAATTTTAACACTTGGATAGCAATATGTGTGTGTTCTCCCTGTCTCCATCGCCTAAACAAGCATGGAATGCAGGATCCACGGGAATTACCATGTAATCTGCTGACAAGAAAGCATGCGCTTTGATCCACAAGATCTAATCATGTTGTTAGTTCTAAATAAATAAATAATAAATGTGTGTTCAATAAATCGACCGCTGGTTCCCTTGTATATGCCAGACGAGTTGATCTAGAATTAGGATTATTGACCACTGGTCCCCTTGTATATGCCAGTTGTGTTGATATTAGTCAGATCGGTATCTCAATCCACTAGGATAGGTTCATCTTGGCAGAGGCCTTCAGACATATATGAGAAAACACCGTTCACCTAGTCAACATCAAAACCATTTATGTTTTTATATATCCATCTCTTAATCTTTCCATGTGATTTGTTGACTCCGGATATTGATGTCCATAGTGAAACTATCTGAGTAGAGCTCTGTCACTTATATACGGATTTTAGTATGCTTGAGTGCAAACTCGTGTACATCAATTGGAATTTCGCATCAGGGTACTTCCTCCCGTAATCAATAAGTATGCCGACCAAGGAGGTTCTTTAGTGCCATTTCAAGGTTCTACCTAGATAGCTAGGGTCTGGAGTAAAGGTTTTGTGGGTACACCTCTGGTAAACCCTCCCGAGACTATAACTCGGCCACTAGGGCCACCTAGGGGTTCAAAGGCTTGTTGCACATGCTAAGTGCAATCGACGATGCCTGCGACAGTGAGTTAGGATTTTATTTTGTAGATTAAATTTGCTCGGGACTAGAAAATAATAAGTTTGGGGGTATTTGATAGACGCATTTATGTGTCTATTTTCATCTCTATTATATATATTGTTAGTACCCATTTTTGTACTTATTATGGTGTTTTATGTGTTTGTAGGTATTTTTGGGCAATAAACATTTCTGGAAAAAATCGGCTCGAAAAGTTGTCTAAAGGAACCCAAGGGACATTTGTTATTCAGACTCTCAGTTTGGATAAGGGGCACCTCAGTTGGGCACCTTCTATTCGCACCCCCGGTCTTGTTAGGGGGACACCCTTCTTCATCGTTTGAAAAAAAAAAATTGCAGGAAAAATTCTAGTTTTCTGCGGAATTTTCTGTTGGATTTTTGGAGGAGTTTCAGTGAGACTCAATCACTGATTTTGATTGGGATGAACGTGACATGCCCAAACAATGGTGGTATGAGTGTTTTAATGCGTTCAGTTGGGCTGGATATTCGTTGGGAAGAAAATATGCAATCTCGGAGTACAGCGTGCTTGAACGTGTGTTGATTGAGTTTTTATAGAGTTTGGTTGATGCAGAAGTGTGGAGGAGTCAAACAAGGAAGTGTTGGAGCGTGTATACTACGAACAGATGCGTGAGAACATAAAACAGAAAAGAAAATATTCATGAGTTAATGGTTGGATATCGAGAATATTTTTTGAGTTATTACGAATGTATTCTTGGTCCTGTGACTATATAAAGGCTGTAGGAGACTCATAGAGGGGTCAGAGAGTTCAGGGATAGAATAGGGAGACGTTTAGAGCATCAAAAATCCAATAATTTTTTTTTTACAGGAAGCTGTTGTTTTCTGCTGGTGAAGAAGGTACGAAGAACATAAGACCCTTAAAGACCGTCGTTCTTCAACAGTGCTAGTGACGGTATTCCTTAATCGTTTTCTGTAACAATTGATTTTGTAACAAATATAAGTGTTACAAAACCCGGTTTTTATCATTTTTTCTCCCATTTCATCATTTGTGAACATTTTTTGAGCATTAATAAAGATGAATTTTGAGCATGTTTCCATGATAATGATGAGCTAATTCTCGCGTAATCAAGGCACGGAGGAAGCTATTGTTGCATGAATAATTGGTAATTATTTTACTTTTCTTTAATTTGCAATTTATAATTCACTCAAATCACTGCTTTGCAGAATTTTAATTGTTTACATAATTTTTCCTAATTAGTTGTGATTCAATTAGATAGGTTATACTTTGGTTAGATAATATATGCTTAAGGGATACAATTAATGTTTGAGAATATGCTTGATAATTTGTTAATTAAGAAAAAGATATTTTAAAAATAATTAGAGTTTTGGAATTTTTATCATCATTTATTCACGTGTAATAGTGGAATCTAGTGTCTTGGTTATTTTCAATCTTAAAAAAAAACAATTTTGGATTTAAATTTTCTCTACTTTTAGTTTAAATAAGTCTAAATTCAATTGCTTTCAAAAGTCTTACGAACCTTTTACTACAACAAAGTTGAAATCACATCATTATCATTCTCCATGTGCCTTACCTTTAGCTCTTACAAAGATCCCTCACTCGGGACTTGATATCTGTGCCTCGACCATTTTACAAGATTACCTTCATACTCGTTTTCCCGAACTTAATGATGTCCAAGAAGAAGTTCAGTTGTTAGAAACCCATCCTCTGGTTGATGTGGTTTACCTAGGCTATGATACCCCGATCGACTTTGTTTTCCCACCAAATATTTTTCTTCCAAATGTGGGAACATATAGATTTCAAATGTGTCACCTATTAGGTTCTGAGACTAAGCCTAAGTACTTTAGGTTAATAAAATCGACACATTTGCTTAAGAATGACCACTACTCTCACTGTGGTCAATTATGTAAGTCAAACCTGATTGACTTAGAGGATCCTCAATTATTTAGGTTATTATTATGTTCTTCTAAGTTCTTATTTGAGTTTCTACAGACTCTAGGACCTAATAATTTGGATCTCACTTATGAGGAAATGCATCCAATGAAAATATTTTATTTAGACCCTTTCATAGAACCTGAACCCGAACCACAATTAGATATATGTATCTTAATCAGGAAACTAGATAAGGGCATGCTAATCTTGTTCACTTTCTTGGTTTATTGCAGTTTCCTTTGGTCAACTCAATTTAGTTTTGAAGACCCACAGTTATTCCGACTATTACTTTATGATTCGAGTGACTAATTCTTTCCTAGTATGGCTAAAGACTTTATACTTAGCACTTCTTGGGAGGTAACCCATGGCTCATGCAACACAGTAATATCTTTCCCTAACTCTTTTTCTTCAAATGGTAAGAGTTTCTCCTTGTTCATGCTTTTAATTTTATCTTTAGAACATTGAGGACAATGTTAGGTTTAAGTTTGGGGGTATGGGAGAAACTTTTTAGTTGCATTATAAACTCCAGAGCCTAGAAATTTATTCCTATTAAGGATGGCACTAACCAATCTAATTGGATGGAAGCATTTTGGTTTTAGGAGTTGAGAGACCAATCTGACTAGATGGAAACATCTATAAGAGTCTATTCATAAAAGCACAAAGCTCAGGTGTTAGAAATAACATGATAGTTTCACCGTATCTCGGAATCATCTTATTACTTCTGTTTTTATTTTTGCAAATTTTTATGTTGATGTCTGCTGGGTTGAAATAGAGTGATTGAGTTACAAAAAAAAAAAAAAAAAAGACCAGACCAATTAGACCAATCGGAATACATAACACTTGGATAGCAATATGTGTGTGTTCTCCCTGTCTCCGTCGCCTAAACAAGCGTGGAATGCAGGATCCACGGGAATTACCATGTAATCTGCTGACAAGAAGCATGCACTTGGATCCAAAAGATCTAATCATGTAGTTAAAAAAATAATAAAAATAAAAATAAATAAAGGTTTATTATAAAGTCGACCACTGGTTCCCTTGTATATGCCAGCTGTGTTGATGTAGATTTAGGATTGTCGACCACTGGTTCCCTTGTATATCCCAGTTGTGTTGATATTAGTCCAGACCAGTATCTCAATCCACTAGGTCATAGGTTCATCTTGGCATTGAAGTCCATTCGCAACCATCTATTTCTATATCCATCTTCTTAATCAATTCATGTGATTTGTTTGATTCCGGATATTGATGTCCATAGTGCGACTATCTGAGTAGAGTTCTGTCACTTATATATGAATTTTAGTATACTTGAGTGCAAACTCATATACAGCAATTGGAATTTCTCATCAGGGTACTTCCTCCCGTAATCAATAAGTATGCCAACCAAGGATATTCTTTAGTGCATTCCAAGGTTCTGCGTAGATAGCTAGGGTCTAGAGTAAAAAAAAATTGGGTACACCTCTGGTAAACCCTCCCGAGACTATAACTCGGACACTAGGGCCACCTAGGGGTTTAAAGGCTTGTTGCACATTCTAAGTGCAATCGACGATACCTGCGACAGTGAGTTAGGATTTTATTTTGTAGTTTTGATTTGCTCGGGACTAGCAAATAATAAGTTTGGGGGTATTTGATAGACGCATTTATGTGTCTATTTTCATCTCTATTGTGTATATTGTTAGTACCCATTTTTGTACTAATTTTGGTATTTTATCCCTTTGTAGGTGTTTTTGGAGAAATAGGCTTTTGCGGCGAAATTGGCTCGAAAAGTTGTTGAAGGCACCTGGGAGGACATTTTCTATTCGGACTCTCATTTTGGATAAGGGGTAACCCATTTCCAAGCGGCTGCTAAGCACATACCAGGATTGGATAGGGGGACATCTTCTTCACGTTTTGAAAATGAAATTTTGGAGGGAAATTTTGCCGCAGGAAGAACAAAGTGAAGATTGCGATTTTGGGCTGGTTTTGAAGAGATTAAAGCTCTGATTTTTCTTGGGCTTGCTTCTTAACCATAAACAGGCTACACATGGAAGTTTCATGGGATTTGGGAGAAAATATCTTCCCTGTGATTTGGCAGTATCATATACAAAGATATCTTGGGACAAAATCAGAGAAAACACGTGAAACAGAGATAAGAAAAGAAATATCGCAACTTGTGGAGAAAGGAAAA
>JAJJMB010003939.1:0-17071 GCA_023531105.1 Papaver atlanticum
GGATCAATTGTTTAGTCCAATTCGATTCCGGATAAGAGAAACTAAGTTAATTATGATCTTAGTTAGACTTATCAAAGTGGAGGTTTCGGTTATTCAAGTCTAATCGAATGCCTTAACAAGAAATGCTAGTTAACTAACCTAGTACTTGTCTTGTATAAAAGTGAAAGGTCTAAGTTATTATTTGAATAATTAGAACCTGATGAGAAAAATAAAGTTAATTATGATCTTTATTTTGGTCTTATCGAACAAGCGATTGTATTTGTACAATCTGTTTAGCAAAAGAACTAAGGTGCTTAGTCAATTTTTGATTTGCTAAACTATTGGGGAAAATTTCTTCGGGCAATTGTTTCCTTCGTAACATATCAAAACAAAATTACTTTGTAGTTTTGGTTTTGATATTGGTTGTCTAAAATGGTGTGGAACTCTCGTGCTTAACTCTTATAGGTTATGCAAGTCTTTTAGATTTGTAAGATCCTTTCGGTTTGTCTTTTATTTGCTCGTACCTTTGTCATTTTGTGACAAAAATGGGGATAAATATATGGAGTAAACAAGTGATTTGGTATCACTAAGGAAAGGACAATGGTGCTTAAACGTTATATCTAACAAAAGAGTAAAGCATAGACTAAGGGGGATTAACATATCATATTGATACTTGTGGCTATCTTAACTACAAAGGGAATAACAAAGACGTGCGGATTGAAAATATACCTATCTTACCTTTATGGGGAGTATTAGCTTTGTTATTATAATGTCAATAGCGGCATTTATGGATTGAATGTATACAGATTATTCTGTTGTTGAAACTTGGAATCAAGCGTATGTGTAATGAATTCTTGTAATTTGTTTATCCATATGATGTAAGATTTTTTTCACTAAAATTGACAAAAAGGGAGATTGTTAGAGCATAGCTCGGTTGAACTCACCAAGCGTTGGTATGTCAAGTTTGGTTGTCATATTTTAGTGAATCAAAACTCATTTAAAGAGTCGCTTGATTATTTACTAGAGTCAACTTCGTATAGGTTAGCTAGAAAGTTACTAGGATATGAGACTTAAAAGTATTAAGTGAAGACTTAAAGAATGTGAAGAAGTAAAGAACTACAACGACGACATCATCCTTCCACTTGAGGTTAGTAATATTTGACTGGAACTATTTCATTCCTAACGTATCTTTCAAGTCGTGCATATATAAAACATAACTGCGAAGCTGTAAATGATTATACTCTAGTTAGACATAGTATTAAGGAATTACAATACAAAGTATAACGTCTATCTTTTGAAGTTCGTATATAAGACATCGACATAATCGTATGAATGCTATTATGATTATGTATGGGTATGGGTGGAGATTTCGTCCTAGGAAACAATGTTTTACATTCGTTTAAAGGAAGTACATTCATAAACTTGTTTTGTGAATCGAAAGGGAAATCGCTAGGCTTATTGGTATTGTTATTCATTGCAAATCTTTGGATTACCAATATGTGTGTTTAGTATAACCGCTCATAACTTGTTTATGTATCTTGGTAAAACTATTCACAATGCCTGACTTTTGTATTGGTATGACTTTTATTAGTGAAACTGATCTTAAGTAATCACCTGAGATGGTATGATCGATTTATTGTAATTGGTATGACCAACTCTAGACATTGGGGAACCGATCCTAGTAAGAGGTGCAACCAATAACGAGAGGGAATCGATCCTTGTAAGAGGTACAACAAGTTTTTAGTAATTGGGGAACCGATCCAATGACTTGTGCAACCGAATACAAGTTAAACACCATAAATATGTGGCAACCGATCCTAGTACCTAGTCAACCAACTTTTGGTAACTAGCGTGACTAATATTAGTACCCACATGGAGGTAGAACCGAAACTTGTTTTGGTAGAACCGTGAAACCCATGATTGGTGATTTGATAGGATAATCAATCACATAGTTCTTGGAAGTCAGATGAACCAATTCTAAACTTGTTTGGAAGCGTGGCAAATCACTTCCAAGATTGTTAATATGAAAAAGGATTTACAAAGTAAAGATGTCGACATACTTTGAACATGTGCAGTAACTCTTATCTTTTATTGTTCAAAGATATTCCTTAATAGCTAAAGGAGAAACCCGGATCGAAATAAATTAAGAATCTTTTAATTAAGGTTTTTAGTTTTATATGCTTTTAATTTTCAGCAATTAAACGCATATCTTTAGAAAATAAAAGTTAGTAATGTGCATTTACTAATTGGAGATTTTCTATTGAGATTTCGGTCAATATTTGGACAGTGCATTTACAGGAATTATGAAAACCGATTTTGGACTTTATTGCATATCTTTGAGAATATTCGGTTTTGGAAATTCCTTGGTGTCCAAACTTCCTTGGTCTATAAATATTGAAGTTTGCATTTCAAGCAAACTAATCCTCAGAGCCAGCAAAACTACATAGTTGTGTTGTTACTGGTGGAGTCGTCTATTCGGAGAGGAAAGTATCCTAATTAGGCGAAATCTCTTACGATCGCTTGTTATAAAGACTTTTTTGGGATTGGGAAGCTCTACGAGTACCGTTGGTGGGAAACTAGATAATTGCAATTAGTTTTCGATTGATTTGATTAACTAACGGTTATTGAACTTTGATTGCACCTGGTTTGTTTATGCTTGAGAATCTTCTCTTCTGATATAAGATTCACTCAAACTAGATCGAAGTATCGACGGGGATCTTTAGAACTGTTTGTAGATCTAAAGACGTCTTGTGATAATCCATTGTTAACAGATTCCATTCTGTATGTGACTTATCACAAGAGATTCAAGTTGTTTGTGTGAAGGTGTTTATTGAAGATCTAAGAAGATTTGAAGACAAAAAATATTTCTTATTTGAGTTCATAATCTTTGGTGTGCACAAAACTAGATCGGCTGGGGATCCAACTATAATCGGTTTATCTTTGTGATAACCTTGATTGATTAGTTGAGTAGATCGGCATCAATACAATTCTTTGTGATTCAAAGTATTGATTGCATAGTCTAAAACAATTACTTTGGTAGTTGTTTAAGAGATAGATCTAAGAACCTGACAAAGGAGTTTATTGGGATAAACGGAAGAGCCTTTTGTCAAACTCATATCACGTTGTTTAAAAAGAGTTGTTACCGAACAGATTTGTTGTTCCTTTACTGTTTGTAATACGAACCAAAGGAATTGTTCCAAGTGCGTGACTTATTACAAGTTGGAGGCGCGGGGATACTGAGGGAACTAGGTGAACTATAGGTTTAGGTTCTTGGTCTCAACTACACGAAGTTGGTTTAGATTTTGTATAGCGGCTTAATTCTGAGAGTATTAATTTCTGGACTAGGTCCCGGGGTTTTTATGCATTTGCGGTTTCCTCGTTAACAAAATCTTGCTGTGTCTTTTACTTTTCTATTTCCGCAATTATAATTGTTTTATTATAATTAGAAGTAAAATACACAAACGTTAATTTCTATTTACTTGATAGCAATTGATGTGTATTGTAGTTGTAGTGGTAAAAAGATTCGAACTCTAAGACTTGTGAAGGATTTTTTAGACTCAAATTAAACTCAACAATTAAATAAAGTTGTATCAAAAATATAAAGAAAACACCGAGACTCTGGATTCCACCATTAACCAATTAAAGATAAACTCTAATCAATATTCATGCAATTTTTTCTTTTAAAGTGATTCTAATATTTTGCCTCTAATAGATTTTTGAAGTAATAATTGTAACCATAAAGCATGAAACATCAGAAGTTTAAAAACCTAGCATGTTCCATCAAAACAATTCACAACTACTCAATAAAAATCAATTTTCCTATATTAGTTCTATGCAAATAATCATATAAAAAATTGCAAAAATAATTAAAATAGAATTAAACCACTTTTCATGGAACAATGGCTTCCTCCGTCGCCTCGGCTAAGGGGTTTAGCTCCTCATATTAATCACTTGCTCAAAGTACATATTTATAGCTCAAAAGTTGATTAAAAGAGTAAAAGAATACACTGTAGTCGCTGAAGGTCTAAAACAGAGGACATAATCGTCGGTAAAGGTTTTCTGTGACTGCAGGAAACTGCTTATAAATGATACTCAGCTGCTGCTGTTGAACTACGATATTCGTCTGCGACGGTTCAGTGAGGGTCGTATGTTCTTCTTCTTCTTCTTCTCCGGCAGCAGCAGAACTCGGTTTACTGCAAGTTGATTTTTTCGGCTCTGTGGTGTTCTTAACTTCCCCTAAAGTCTTCATTCCCTTCCTAGGACTCGTACAAACTCTTTTATACATCATAGGGCAACTAAAAATCGAGAAATTCCTTCTTTTCTTCGGTCCAAAGTTCAAAATTTTCTTTCTCTTTTTTCTCTCTCTTCTACACGTCTCTAGAAGTGATATTAACGGTTAGATGGTAGAATCAAATCACTAGGATATTTTCTCTCCACTTCTTCACGTTTGTTTCCAAAAATAAACCATAAAATTTCCGTAATTTACCGTGATATTATTCATCCCTGTTTTGTCGAGATATGCTTGGAAGATTGATTTCTTTGCATATCTAAAACCCTTACCACTCCTGTTTGACTGAACCAGGCCCAATCCATTCTATCCAGCAAGAAAATTCGACGAAAATCTCTCCCAAATCCGGTCCAGAAAAATCTTCAGGCGAGAAAAAATTTATGTCCGCCAAAACCGTGTTCAAAAAATGGTGTCCCCCTATCCAATCCCGGTCCGTGCTTTGCAGCTAAATGGAAATGGGTTACCCTTTATCCAAAATGAGAGTCCGAATAGAAAATGTCCTCCCAGGTGCCTTTAACAACTTTTTGAGCCAATTTCGCCGCAAAAGCCTATTTCTCCAAAAACACCTACAAAGAGATAAAATATCAAAATTAGTACAAAAATTGGTACTAACAGTATACACAATAGAGATGAAAATAGACACATAAATGCGTCTATCAAATACCCCCAAACTTATTATTTGCTAGTCCCGAGCAAATTAAAACTACAAAAAATAACATCCTAACTCACTGTCGCACGCATCGTCGATTGCACTTAGCATGTGCAACAAGCCTTTAAACCCCTAGGTGGACCTAGTGGCCGAGTTATAGTCTCGGGAGGGTTTACTAGAGATATACCCACAAAACCTTTACTCCTGACCCTAGCTATCTACGCAGAACCTTGGAATGCACTAAAGAACCTCCTTGGTTGGCATACTTATTGATTACGGGAGGAAGTACCCTGATGCGAAATTCCAATTGTTGTATACGAGTTTGCACTCAAGCATACTAAATTCATATATAAGTGACAGAGCTCTACTCAGATAGTCGCACTATGGACATCAATATCCGGAATCAAACAAATCACATGAATAGATTAAGAAGATGGATATAGAAATAGATGGTTGCGAATGGACTTCAATGCCAAGATGAACCTATGACCTAGTGGATTGATATACTGGTCTGGACTAATATCAACACAACTGGCATATACAAGGGAACCAGTGGTTGACAATCCTAAATCTACATCAACACAGCTGGCATATACAAGGGAACCAGTGGTCGACTTTATAATAAACCTTTATTTATTTTTATTTTTATTTTTTTAACGACATGATTAGATATTTTGGATCCAAGCGCATGCTTCTTGTAAGCAGATTACATGGTAATTCCCGTGGATCCTTCATTCCACGCTTGTTTAGGCGACGGAGACAGGGAGAACACACACATATTGCTATCCAAGTGTTAATATTTATTCCGATTAGTCTAATTGGTCTGGTCTTTTTTTTTTTTTTTTTTTTAGTAACTCAATCACTCTATTTCAACCCAGCAGACATCAACATAAAAATTTGCAAAAACAAAAACAGAAGTAATAAGATGATTCCGAGATACGGTGAAACTATCATGTTATTTCTAACACCTGAGCTCCGTTCTTTTATGAATAGACTCTATATAGATGTTTCCATCCACTCAGAGTGGTTCCTCAACTCCTAAAACCAAAATGCTTCCATCCACTTAGATTGGTTAGTGCCATCCTTAATATGCATAAATTTCTAGGCTCTGGAGTTTATAATGCAACTAAAAAGTTTCTCCCATACCCCCAAACTTAAATCTAACATTGTCCTCAATGTTCTACAGATAAAATTAAAAGCATGAACAAGGAGAAACTGTTACCATTTGAAGCAAAAGAGTTAAGGAAAGATATTACAGTGTTGCATGAGAATGGGTTACCTCCCAAGAAGTGCTAAGTTTAAAGTCTTCAGCCAGACATCAAGTACCATAAAATGGCTAATTCCCTTTCAAATCATATATCTGTAGTCAAAATAACTGTGGGTCATCAGAACCAAATAGCACTGCCACTAATATGAGACAACTGCACAGGATTAGAAAAATTAACAGACGGAGCACAACCTGATCTAAACTTTCTTGCAAGACAACTGGGTTTATCTGTGACGCCCTCTTAGGCTTCATGTGAGTGTCTGGACAAACATATTTTTCCGAACTATGAGTTCCCAATTCCTAGACAGTATCAGGAGGATCGGGTTGTGGAGTCGGGACAGACTCAAGTAATACCTCAGGCACACTGGACTCGAGTCCCAAGTTAGGGACTTTTAATAAGGATACTTGACCATCACTACCCCCAAAATTAGGGTAGTCAGTATTCTCAGACAAACCTCTAATTATTGATTGAATTTCAGGATCCTCAGAGTCTTTAAAACACTCAAGAGCTTCTTCCAGTTATCTACCCTCAAACTTAAGGTCATCATTACTCACAGAAAGACCTAACACTAGTGACTGAATTTCTGGGTCTGTAGAGTCCTTAAAATATTCGGGAGCTTCTTCTAGTTCTAAAGTTTGGTCATCTATCTTACCTAAGATAATTGTCTCATCAAATTCATCTAAAGAATCACCAAACAAAGTGTCGTCCCAACTATCCTGAACTAGATCCTGAACCAAAGTACTAATCATATTCACTTCCTCTATATCATCAGAAGATTGTCTAGTAACATTAAAGACATTTAGTTCAGTGGTCATATTACCAAAAGATATGTTCATAAGTCCGGTCCTACAGTTGATAACAACATTAGACGTGGCTAAAAATGGGCGACCTAAAATCACCGGTATTTGATTCTCTAGGTCAGGGACAGGTTGTGTATCTAGGACTACAAAATCCACAGGATAAATAAACTTGTCGACCTCAATAAGAACATCTTCTATCACACCATGAGGAATTTTAACAGACCTATCAGCTAACTGCAGTGTTATCTTGGTGGGTTTCAATTCACCAAGTCCCAGTTGTAAGTACACATGGTACGGAAGTAAGTTCACACTATCTCCTAAGTCAAGTAAATCTTTTTCTACCCTGTGTTTTCCTATCGTGCAAGCAATGGTAGGGGCACATGGGTCTTTATACTTAGGAGTTGTGGTGTTCTGAATGATCGAACTTTCATGACAGGCTAAAAAGGCCTTTTTAGGGACACTAAGCTTTCGCTTTCGCGTACACATATCCTTGAGGAACTTGGCATAAGCCGGAAGTTGCCTAATTGCTTCTAGTAACGGAAGATTTATGGTAACTTTCTTAAAAACCTATATAATGTCATTAAAGTTGGATTCATTCTTTGTTGGTACTAGTAGCTGTGGAAATGGGGCTCTAAGAATAAAATAGGGCTCCTCAGGAACCGCATTGACATCATCAGAGATTTTATCAGTCTCCCCAGCTATGGATGGTCCTGAGGGGTGGACTAAAGTTTGCTCACTTTCGGGTATGTTTACCTTATTGTCTACAACTCTTCCACTCCTAAGGGTTCTAATAGCATTCAATTGATTTGATGGTTTTGTACCTACTTCATGAACTCCTCTAGGATTGGTTTATGTTTGACTAGGAAACCTGCCCTTTTCTCTCAAAGACTCATTTATCAAACTAACCTGGGTTTTTAACTCGGAAATAGCCTGAGAATTATCTTGGACCATCTTTTTATTTTCATCTAAACCTTGTATCATCGATTGATGAAACATTACAGTTTGTTGGGTTAACAAAGCGAGAGATTCCTCTAGACTCAAAATTTTCTTATCAGACTGATTCTGAAACTGAGCTGATCCTGAAGGATTCTTAGTATAGCTAAAACCTGGAGGAGCATTCGAATTACTAAACTGACCTTGACCCTGGCCCTTAGACCATGAAAGGTTCGGATGGTTTCTCCACCCAGAATTATAGGTTTCTGAATATGGGTCAAATTTCTGACGATTATCAAGTCTAGTGTTATTATAAAGAGCATTGGCTTACTCTTCATTATTATGGCCTTCCCAAAAAGAATCCAATCTACCACTAGTGTGACCCATTTCTAGAGCTTCTAACCTTTTAGCTATCGCTGCAATCTTGGCATCCGATTCATAGCCTCCTTCTACCCTATTAACGTTTCCTTTGTTTAGAAATTTTTTTTCCGGGGTTCCCTACTATTTTCCCATTGTTGGGTCTTTTCGGCGACTTCATTAAAAAATGCCATTGCCGCATCAACAGTTTGGTTCTCAAACTCACCTGTACACAAAGCTTCAACCGTGGATATTGTGGAATAATCCAAACCCTCATAAAGGATCTGAACTAGCCTAACCTTTTCTAAACCATGGTGAGGACATTGTGTTAAAAAATCATTGAACCTTTCCAAATACCTATACAAAGATTATCCCTCTTGTTGTGAGAATGTGCAGATTTGTGTCCTAATCGACGATGTTTTATGCCTAAGGAAAAACTTATTGAAAAAGGCAGATGTAAGTTGTTCATATGTTTCGATTGACTCAGGAGTCAAACTATACAGCCACGATTTGGCTTTATCTTTCAGGAAAAAAGGGAAATAACCTAAGTTTCAAAGCATCATCATCTAAGCCTCTAATTCTTAGGGTACTGCAAATTTCTTCAAAATCCCTAACATGGAAATAAGGGTTTTCATTTTCTTTCCCTAAAAAGATTGGGAGCATCTGTATGTCCCAGGTTTAAGTTCATAATTGGCTTCAGTGTCAGCTAACTTAATACACGAAGGACGAGTGGTCCTAGTCGGATTCAACAAAGCTTTCAAAGTAGCCATTTCTGGTACTATCGGAGTATTAGGGATTCTCTCTTCAGGAGAATGTTCAAAACAGGACTCTCCGAAAATCGGACTTTCTAGATTAAGGTAATCGAGACGCTTAGAATTGCTAGGTTTTTCTTTAACAAATCTACCTAGGGCGTCTCTTTTACGTTCAGGCATACACAAGGATTTCCAAAATTGGAAGGATAAGCAATCAAAAATCAAGGACGACTCAACCAAATCAACCCTATTGATTTCTAGCAAACAAAGAGCATGATGGCTCCACTTAGATTGTTTCTAGACCAGCTTCTACTCTTCCAAGAGGCAACTGGGTACAATTTTAGCAAACCTCATAGGACGATCCGAATAAAGTAAGTCGAAGAGAAGTAGGAGAAGCTCAGAGGAGCTTGATACTCCCACCTCTTTGGCAACGCTTCCCTGGGTTACAAGGCGTCTCTAATCGACTTATAGTAATCTTCCTGAACTTTGAGTTAGGCTAACAAGATACCCAATACGATCCTTCTGAACGACTTTCCTACAAGCTCGTTACCCTATCGGTCTCGTTCTAGTCAAAATTTTAAGCTTGGGTTCGCGTTCGGTATCGTTTTCCTAAGGCGGGCAAGAAGAGAACGGTGATGAAATCCGAACCCTTATCTTGTATGGCCAGGCCTTGCCCTTTACTAGAAAAATAACTGTCCGTATTCAGATCCTCAGCAGATATGCACCTTAAGGAATACAGTAACTCGCTGACAGGGGATTCGCGAGTGTTCAGAATCTTACCTCCCGTTCCAGACGGGGGATGAATCGGTTGTAGTCGACTCGGGCCACTGACTCTGGTGTCAGTGTACGAACCCAAGGTGCAGAGACAATATCGTAATTGTCCTCCTTCTCTGCAAACGGTTTTATAATTAAAGATACCCTTCTGTAGGGTATATAAAAATAAAAATAAAAATAATGTCCAAAGTCCAAAGTCCAAAAAAAAGAAAAGAAAAATTACAAAATAATTAATAAACCCTAATACAATTTTTTTTCTTTTTTTTCTAAAATAAACAAACCCTAAAAAAATAAAAATAAAATAAACTAACAAAAAATAAACTAAAAATAAAATTGTCTTCTTTTCCGTTCTTTTTGCTTTAATCTTTAGCTCCAAGTCTTTACGAAATCACCAAACTCCTTGGCTCAATTTTTCTTTACGTTCCAAAACCTGTAGACAAAAGACAAATACCCAAAAACGTAAAATAGAAAAAAAATAAAAAATCTAAAACCCTAAAAACAAGTCCGCGTCGGCGGCGCCAAAAATTGATGTGTATTGTAGTTGTAGTGGTAAAAAGATTCGAAATCTAAGACTTGTGAAGGATTTTTTAGACTCAAATTAAACTACTCAATAAAATAAAGTTGTATCAAAAATATAAAGAAAACACCGAGACTCTGGATTCCACCATTAACCAATTAAAAGAAAAACTTTAATCAATATTCATGCAATTTTTTCTTTTAAAGTGATTCTAATATTTTGCCTCTAATTGATTTTTGAAGTAATAATTGTAACCATAAAGCATGAAACATCAGAAGTTTAAAAACCTAGCATGTTCTATCAAAACAATTCACAACTACTCAATAAAAATCAATTTTCTTATATTAGTTCTATGCAAATAATTATATAAAAAATTGCAAAAAATAATTAAAATAGAATTATACCACTTTTCATGGAACAATGGCTTCCTCCGTCGCCTCGGCTAAGGGGTTTAGCTCCTCATATTAATCACTTGCTCAAAGTACATATTTATAGTTAAAAAGTTGATTAAAAGAGTAAAAGAATACACTGTAGTCGTTGAAGGTCTAAAATAGAGGACGGAATCGTCGGTAAAGGTCTTCTGTGACTGTAGGAAACTGCTTATAAACGATACTCAGCTGATGCTGTTGAACTACGATATTCGTCTGCGACGGTTCAGTGAGGGTCGTATGTTCTTCTTCTTCTTCTCCGGCAGCAGCAGAACTCGGTTTCCTGCAAGTTTATTTTTTCGGCTCTGTGGTGTTCTAAACTTCCCCTAAAGTCTTCATTCCCTTCCTAGGACTCGTACCAACTCTTTTATACATCATAGGGCAACTAAAAATCGAGAAATTCCTTATTTTCTTCGGTCCAAAGTTCCAAATTTTCTTTTTCTTTTTTTCTTCTCTTCTACACGTCTCTAGAAGTGATATTAACGGTTAGATGGTAGAATCAAATCACTAGGATATTTTCTCTCCACTTCTTCACGTTTGTTTCCAAAAATAAACCATAAAATTTCCGTAATTTTCCGTGATATTATTCATCCCTGTTTTGCCGAGATATGCTTGGAAGATTGATTTCTTTGCGTATCTAAAACCCTTACCACACCTGTTTGACTGAACCATGCCCAATCCATTCTATCCAGCAAGAAAATTCGACGAAAATCTCTCCCAAATCCGGTCCAGAAAAATCTTCAGGCGAGAAAAAAAATTTGTCCGCCAAAACCGTGTTCAAAAAATGGTGTCACCCTATCCAATCCCGGTCTGTGCTTAGCAGCTACCTGGAAATGGGTTACCCCTTATCCAAAATGAGAGTCCGAATAGCAAATGTCCTCCCAGGTGCCTTTAACAACTTTTTGAGCCAATTTCGCCGCAAAAGCCTATTTCTCCAAAAACACCTACAAAGAGATAAAATATCAAAATTAGTACAAAAATGGGTACTAACAGTATACACAATAGAGATGAAAATAGACACATAAATGCGTCTATCAGCAATCCTATTGTGTTTGGTTAAGTCCGAACTTATTATCAAGTAAACATACTTCGTTGTTGTATTATCTCGATCTTGTATCCATAGTCAATCACGCAAGTTATCTTGTTGTCGTATTGTCTCGATCTCGTATCCATAGACGATAACACGAAGTATGAACCGATTAGTTGTATTGTCTCGACTCAGTCCATAGACAATCACTTTCGAAGAAAGGACTTATAATTCGAAAAGTTTTTGATTTAGGTATATTTGGGTACCCTCGTCTTTTCAATTGGTATAAGAGCTGGCAAACACGAAAATATCTAACAATCTGTGTTTGGTGCGATCCATCCTATAAGAAATGAACTTAAGTTCTCATGAATAGACTTCAATTAACGTACCGCCAAGATTTGACGGAACAAACTATCTATGATGGAAATCTGCTATGAGATCTTTTCTTCAATCACGAGACTTTAATACATGGCTATTAGTCGTCGATGGTTATAATCACCCGAAAGTATAAAATTCTGAAACTGAGTTTAAACGCTTAGTGGATTTTTCAAACAAAGAAAAAGCTTTTGTTAGCAGAATTCAGATGATTTGAATGCTATTATA
The DNA here is from genome assembly GCA_023531105.1 of Papaver atlanticum. Lineage (NCBI taxonomy): Eukaryota > Viridiplantae > Streptophyta > Magnoliopsida > Ranunculales > Papaveraceae > Papaver > Papaver atlanticum. The sequence continues at coordinate 12,376 of JAJJMB010003939.1, forward strand.
CATGCTGTAAGTCGTGATCTACAACATCATGTATCAACATGTCAACTTCGTAAGAAGCTTGGGATAATCTTCAGATCGTATCTGAAAGAAATACATAAAATAAAGAAGCTAGACTTCAAACTATTATAACCGATTGGGAAAACCTTTGAATGGATGACAACGACACTTTTGAAGAGTTTTATAGCAAACTCTCTGAGATGGTAAATGCTTCTTTCTCGCTTGGAAAGACTATTTCTGAAAAAGATATAGTATGCAAAATTCTCAGATCGTTACCATGACGATTCTAAGAAGCATGCAATCATTGAAGCCAATGATCTTTCTTCTTGGTCAAGAAGTTCTCTTGTTGGAAAACTGAAGATATTTGATCATGAGTATCTGTCTAAACAAAAAGACAATATGGCATACAAAGCCATGAAAAAGGTTCCGACTCAATGTTCGGAAAACTCCCAAGATCAGGAAGATCAAAATGCTGAAGATGAAGCTGAACGAAATCATCATTTGTCTCTTATTACTCAACGATTCAAGAAATTGTTGAGACACCGAAAAACAGAATCTCCTGTGTCAAAAGGGAATCACATTTCTACACATAAGCGTGAAGACACTTGGGATGATAATGATGATATTCCTCAATTCTACAAATGTAGAGGATTTGGTCATATTTCTCCGGATTATCCAACTAAGGTTAACCAATAGAAGAGAAATGCATATTCTGCAACCCTTGACTATTCTCCTGACGAGGATGATCAAGACTATATGGTGGATAATATTGCAACCATTACAGAAGTCTCTAATTCAGAAGTTCTTTCAACTCTAGATACTCAAGAAGAATATACCCCCACAATTTTCAAAGAAATATTTCCATGTAAAGATAAAAGAACTCAGCTTCTTGAATCTGACATTAATGGAATAAAATCATCGCTTGATCAACTCAAAAGGAGTTTTCTGAATGATAAACAAAAATTTAACAAGCGACTAGAGAAAATCTAGGTATCTCAATGTTCCGAAATGGTACAAGTATCTAAACTCATTCTCGACATTAAATGTTGTCAAGATGAGATAAGGAAGTTAAAAGCAGAAAATAAAAAATCGAGAGATAAACTCATTTTCTTTGGAAAACCATCACCTGGTATGAATGAATCAAAAGGCAAGGAGGCAAGGTTAAATAAATCTGTGGAATCTAAATCCATAAACCGGAATAGTTTTGGTATTTGTTTCCAATGCAAACAATGAGGGCATTATCAAAGGCAATGTCTTGATACTAAACAGAGAGGGAGACTCTATAAAAATTCAAGATCTAAGTCTAGATCAAAAAACTCTTCTGAAAAGGAGAATAAGGTGTTCGAACATCAAGATATTACATCAAGATTAAGGGTTGAACCTAAAAGTTCAAACACAATAGCTTCTAAAATCCATAAGGATGTTGAAACCTTCAAAGGAAGAAGATTCAACAACCGAAAAATGACAACATAATTGGTTATCATGAATCCTTACTGGTTACACTCAAAAGTATACAATAAGGATATGAATGTAAATATTTGGATAAAAATATTTCTAAAAATAATTTTTCGGTTAAGAGTTTAATTGAAATAATATTCTCAAAGAATTTGAGAAGAAGTTCATGAACTTATAAGAGGAGATACCTCTTACTTTATTTTATAGAGCTTTGACAGAATGTCTACCTCTAGCTGCAACTCTCGCAAAACCGAAAAAGTCTGGACCATACTGTTTCCTAACAAGAAACTTCGCCTCAAATCTTCTGATGGTGATTCGGATTCATCTCCAGAGCTTCGTCTAGATGTTCCTAACGAAAAAATATCTTCTCTCAATGATAATCTTCTCAAGTATCTTTCACTAAAATTAGATCTAATCTTATGTGAAGTAAGGAACATGGAAAAGGATTTGCGAAAGGAAGTAAAGGAAGTCAATGACAATGTTATTAGTCTTGAATCAAGACTAGTAATCATAGAAGATGATTGGAATCCTGTGAAATCTTATGATCCGGCTTCAACCTTGAAGGAATCTCTAAAAGGATAAAATTAGAGTTTCAAAATGGAAAATAGATATCAGTTTTTGATTTCTTTCAATAATTGTATAAGGTCTATTTTGAATAAAACTATCTTATTAATGAATAAAATTATTATTTTATAATTTTTATTGTGATAGTTTTCGATTACATAGCCTGTGCTTGAATGCTTTATTTTATTGCTATGTATGTTTATGGGATGTTTGATTTCGGTTTTCGTAACCTTAATATTCGATCTCATATTGTGTGAACCCTTATGGTTTGGGTGACTTTTTGGTTTAGCAGGATTAAGTTCTAGCCCATGTTGGTAGGCTTTATCAAAGGATCATAAAGGGTTCTGATTGACACTAATATGTGAAAAAGTCACAATATGTTGAATCGTTTTTGGTTTAGCATAAAAGCTTATGTGTTTCAGGGTTTCAACTTTTGCATTGCATTAGTTAAAACCGGTTTTCAACCTTTCTCTGGTAAAGGTTGGTCCTTGTTGTTGTTCTTTTGTCTTGCGAGAGGATGACAACACAACGGGGGAGAGTTCTATGTGAACTTGCGCTTAATGACATATCTTTGGGGGAGAAGAGGATGCGGAGCTTGAGGTGACGAATTTGTTAGTTAATCGTTTTCCTGTTTAAGAAAAGCCTGATTTTATTGCATATATTTATTGCTTTTGCTTAAAAAAAAATCGGTACAATTGATGTTTATTCCATTATTTGTGTATGGATGTGTGTGCGATTCAATTGTTTCCGGTTAAGAAAAATTATTGTTATCTTGCTTTATGGTTTGGTGTCAATTGTTTAGGCTTACGAAATTATGGTGCAATTGCATTACTATAATGTCTATGTTTGTTTCAATTGCTTCCGGTTGAGGTAAATAATTATGCAAGTTGATTTATTTGGTTTGTATGAATTGTTTATTGCTTAACAAAAGGGTTTTCAGGATCAATTGTTTAGTCCAATTCGATTCCGGATAAGAGAAACTAAGTTAATTATGATCTTAGTTAGACTTATCAAAGTGGAGGTTTCGGTTATTCAAGTCTAATCGAATGCCTTAACAAGAAATGCTAGTTAACTAACCTAGTACTTGTCTTGTATAAAAGTGAAAGGTCTAAGTTATTATTTGAATAATTAGAACCTGATGAGAAAAATAAAGTTAATTATGATCTTTATTTTGGTCTTATCGAACAAGCGATTGTATTTGTACAATCTGTTTAGCAAAAGAACTAAGGTGCTTAGTCAATTTTTGATTTGCTAAACTATTGGGGAAAATTTCTTCGGGCAATTGTTTCCTTCGTAACATATCAAAACAAAATTACTTTGTAGTTTTGGTTTTGATATTGGTTGTCTAAAATGGTGTGGAACTCTCGTGCTTAACTCTTATAGGTTATGCAAGTCTTTTAGATTTGTAAGATCCTTTCGGTTTGTCTTTTATTTGCTCGTACCTTTGTCATTTTGTGACAAAAATGGGGATAAATATATGGAGTAAACAAGTGATTTGGTATCACTAAGGAAAGGACAATGGTGCTTAAACGTTATATCTAACAAAAGAGTAAAGCATAGACTAAGGGGGATTAACATATCATATTGATACTTGTGGCTATCTTAACTACAAAGGGAATAACAAAGACGTGCGGATTGAAAATATACCTATCTTACCTTTATGGGGAGTATTAGCTTTGTTATTATAATGTCAATAGCGGCATTTATGGATTGAATGTATACAGATTATTCTGTTGTTGAAACTTGGAATCAAGCGTATGTGTAATGAATTCTTGTAATTTGTTTATCCATATGATGTAAGATTTTTTTCACTAAAATTGACAAAAAGGGAGATTGTTAGAGCATAGCTCGGTTGAACTCACCAAGCGTTGGTATGTCAAGTTTGGTTGTCATATTTTAGTGAATCAAAACTCATTTAAAGAGTCGCTTGATTATTTACTAGAGTCAACTTCGTATAGGTTAGCTAGAAAGTTACTAGGATATGAGACTTAAAAGTATTAAGTGAAGACTTAAAGAATGTGAAGAAGTAAAGAACTACAACGACGACATCATCCTTCCACTTGAGGTTAGTAATATTTGACTGGAACTATTTCATTCCTAACGTATCTTTCAAGTCGTGCATATATAAAACATAACTGCGAAGCTGTAAATGATTATACTCTAGTTAGACATAGTATTAAGGAATTACAATACAAAGTATAACGTCTATCTTTTGAAGTTCGTATATAAGACATCGACATAATCGTATGAATGCTATTATGATTATGTATGGGTATGGGTGGAGATTTCGTCCTAGGAAACAATGTTTTACATTCGTTTAAAGGAAGTACATTCATAAACTTGTTTTGTGAATCGAAAGGGAAATCGCTAGGCTTATTGGTATTGTTATTCATTGCAAATCTTTGGATTACCAATATGTGTGTTTAGTATAACCGCTCATAACTTGTTTATGTATCTTGGTAAAACTATTCACAATGCCTGACTTTTGTATTGGTATGACTTTTATTAGTGAAACTGATCTTAAGTAATCACCTGAGATGGTATGATCGATTTATTGTAATTGGTATGACCAACTCTAGACATTGGGGAACCGATCCTAGTAAGAGGTGCAACCAATAACGAGAGGGAATCGATCCTTGTAAGAGGTACAACAAGTTTTTAGTAATTGGGGAACCGATCC
>JAJJMB010003943.1:10000-42500 GCA_023531105.1 Papaver atlanticum
CGTCTAGAAATTGGTTAATTGGTAAAGAGACATGTATTTGGTGTCCCGCCCAAGAAAGAGATCCAAGTCCTAGTAACCCCGCTAAATGGTGATTCAACATGGATTCTACATCTTGGAACCAAGCCAACTTTGGAGCAGCTTTGTGATAATGGAACCAACCAGCAAAAAGCATTAACGCCGCAAAGACCAATGCACCAATTGCAGTACAATAGAGTTGTAATTCACTAGTTATTCCAGACGCTCTCCAAATCTGAAAAAACCCAGAGGTTATTTGTATTCCTCGGAAACCACCACCCACATCACCATTCAATATTTCTTGGCCCACGATTGGCCAAACCACCTGAGCGCTGGGTCTAATGTGAGTAGGATCGCTTAGCCATGCTTCATAATTGGAAAAACGGGCACCGTGGAAATACATGCCACTCAGCCAAAGAAATATGATGGAGAGTTGACCGAAATGGGCACTAAATACTTTTCGGGAGATCTCCTCCAAATCACTGGTATGGCTATCGAAATCGTGAGCATCGGCATGTAGGTTCCAGATCCAAGTGGTAGTATCAGGGCCTTTAGCTATTGTTCTTGAGAAATGACCTGGTCTGGCCCATTCCTCGAAAGAAGTTTTTACGGGATCCCGATCCACCAAAATTTTAACTTCTGGTTCCGGCGAACGAATAATCATTGAGTCCTCCTCTTTCCGGACAACACATACAAAGAGACCTGCCAACAGTCAAGTAATTAGTGAACTTCTGAAATCTATTTATAATTAGTTCCTTTCCTTCCTATCTCCCAGCTATTTATTTTGTTTAGTTATTTACTAGAGCAATTATGATCTGGAAGTCGATCCGGGGCAAGTGTTCGGATCTATTATGACATAGCCATGAGGCGCTCAACGGACCTTTATAATATTTGAAAATCCTTTCCCGGCTTCGACTTGACACAAAAAATCTTTTTTTTTTTTTTTATATGCAAATTACAGGTGCTTAGATGGAGCTGCTTCGTATCTTACATGGAACTATGACTATTGCTCGATTCCAAATCACTTCATTGGGGCAGTCATGAATAAGACCCCAGTATCCACATTCAAAGGCTTTTTTAGTTTGAATAGCAAAAAGGGATGTATGATGTACTGTAGTCGGGTATCGTTTATGCCTACGAGGTACTAGACGAAATAGAACAGAACAATCTTAGAAGGGATACAATGAAATTCCTTGATTAGCTCTTCCCAGAGGAAAGATCTATTTTCTTTTACTGACGGATAAAAAGAGTGTTCTTATTCAAACCGCCGCGTGATCTTCAACCAATTATGCGCTTCAATATAATTACCTGGAGTAAGCGCTATAGCTTGTTTCCAATACTCAGCCGCTTGATCGGACCAAGCTTCCGCAATTTCAGAATCTCCCTGCCGAATAGCCTGTTCTCCTCGGTCGGAATAGGTGGGTCGATTCCTTCCCTTAGAACCGTACTTGAGAGTTTCCTACCTCATACGGCTCAGCAATCAATTATTTTGGTGTCCCATCTTAATCGACCCTATCTAACTAAATAAGATTTTTCATAAATATATCCCATTTTTGTTTCTCGGGTTAACCAGAAGGGGTTAATTACATTTACATAAGTTTTAAACTTGCATTTTTATTCAAAATAAGTTTTATCTTTTCTCCTACCTTCAGAAAAACGAAACCCACTATCCTATCTTTTTCTGAAAGGTAACTATCTCAGTTTCATTTTCATATAGAATCTTTGAAAAAGACTTTCCTCTCTAAGAAAGAAAGGACTTACTATCTTTGGGATCTGATGCTACACCGCTGCTCAATACCTTAGTGGATCAACTCTATTACATAAGTTGATTCCTAACTTATATCTCATATCATGACATAAGTAAGCAGTTTTTTCTTATTGTATCGGCCAAAAATTTCACTAATTGATCTTTACGGCGCTTCCTCTATCAATTAGATCTTTTATCTATCCATAGAATATAGTATTATAGGCATATCCATTTCTTCATTTTTTTGCTTTTATGAAGTCTCTTTCTTTGCTACAGCTAATAAAAATCGTTGCTTTGTACGATACATATGTAGAAAGCCTATCCTCTAGTATTTACTAGCGTATTTTATCTTTCTTTCCCTCTTTCTATAGTGGAGATAGTCGCACGTAATGACAGATCACGGCCATATTATTAAAAGCTTGTGGTAAGAATGGATTTCGTTCTAGTGCCCGGAAATAATATTCCAAAGCTTTTGTATGTTCTCCGTTACTTGTGTGGATAAGGCCTATGTTATACAGTATATAACTTCGATCATAGGGATCAATTTCTAGTCTCATAGCTTCATAATAATTCTGTAAAGCTTCCGCATAATTTCCTTCGGATTGAGCTGACATCCGTTGCGGTCGTTCATTCTATTCAAAGAATCCCCGTTTCAGAACCGTACGTGAGATTTTCATCTCATACGGCTCCTCCCTTCTGTGCATAATGAATGATAATAATCCATGGAACCAAAAGAATATTGAAATATTCTCATTATGAACTGACAGGGACTAGTGTTTTTACAAGAAATCTCTAGTCAGCCTTCCTGCAAGAGGTCTTTTCTTAACACTAATCGTGTTGTTGCTAGATAGAAAAGGTGACTCCAACAATTTCTTTGTCCTCAACGCCCCCTATTTCCAGGAATTAGTCACTTCAACAGTCTTTGATGGTTATATAGGTATCCAAAGTACAAACGAGATGGATGTTTGTTGTCCCAACCATTCTTGTTAGTTCCGATCCCGATAAGGAAAGGGATAATTTATAACAAAGTTTTTTTTGTTGATTCCTAGGTGTAGTGCTTCTTCCCCTATGCCGCCTATTGGTTGGTACTGATGGAGTAGGATTGACCTCTAATACAGAAAGAACCTATAGGTGTAACCTTTCGTTCAATACTAGATTAGAAAATTGAAGCATCTGAGGCTGCATCAATCGGGGATACACAATAGAAGGAATTGTTCTATTTCCAAACTTCACCTTCAAGAAGCGTAGATTTTTTTAAGGTTTATTTCAATAAACGCGTTTCGTTTTATACCGAATCCAACCCTGCGCGCCTTTACTCGTAAGACGGAGAACACTAAATATAATCAAATCACACCATCTCTATAATAGGTAAATGCCTCTTTTTCTCCGGAAGTTGTCGGAATTATGCGTAATAAGATATTGGCCACAATTGAAGAGGTCTTATCAATAAAATTTCCATTTATCCGTGATCTAGGCATAGTTCGCAATCCATTCTATAATTCTTCTCATTACCTCGCATGGGAAAAGAATCCCACAAACAAAGGAATTGTACAGGACGAAATAACATAAAAAAAGACTCGTTCTAAACATGAAATTAATATTTCCTACAGATTATGATAACTCGAGAAGTTTTTTATTGGATTATGATTCAAAGAAGGAAAAAGAATAGAATAATCGTTCTATGATCAAAATACCATCCCATCCGTTTTCATATTTCTAATTGTTATAATCGGTTGGTCGTACCTATACTGCAAAAATAAATATGAATGGCTCGCTATTCACCCGATTTCTGGGTCATAATCATAAAATTTTGTAGGAGAGATGGCCGAGTGGTTGAAGGCGTAGCATTGGAACTGCTATGTAGGCTTTTGTTTACCGAGGGTTCGAATCCCTCTCTTTCCTTACCTTTGCCTAATTCAAGAGCGTTATTGACCACAATGGATCAAATAACAAACAAACAAGGAATAGGATTATTCCAAGAGGTAGACCTTTCTTTGAAATGAATTCTCTATTCCTAATTGGGGTGGTACGAAAAATACTGATAAAGGGTAGCCAAGACATAAAAAGATCCCCGCGGATCCATTTATGATACATGAAATGGGAAAAATATCCGGATCACACCCCTTAGCTTCGGTCAATTTACTTCGGCGAAAAGGGGGCAAAATTCTCCGAATCCTTGCCTTGCTATTTGAGTTAGGTTCAAGTCTGACGGGAATAATATTCTACGACTAGCAATTCGTTTATTTTCAAGCCGACCCACTTACTATCTATTATTTGATTGACTAACCCTTTATATTGGGATGAATGAAGAGTCAAATGTTTTGGCAATTCTTCATGGGAGGATGAATCAAGATAATTTTGAATCAGAGCTTTGGATTTTTGTTCATCCCTCGTCGTAATAATATCTCGGGGTTTGCAGCGATAACTTGGTATATCTACTATATGGCCATTAACTAAAATATGTCTATGGTTAACTAATTGCCGAGCTCCAGGAATGGTCGAAGCCATACCCAATCGAAAAAGTATGTTATCCAAACGCATTTCAAGTAATTGTAGTAAAACTTGACCAGTTGACCCTTTGGCTTTTCCGGCGATACGAACATATTTAAGTAATTGTCGCTCTGTCAGACCATAATGAAACCGCAATTTTTGTTTTTCTTCTAGACGAATACGATATTGAGACTTTTTCCCAGAACGCGATTGATTTCTAAGATCATTTCCGGCTTTAGGCCTTTTACTAGTTAGTCCCGGTAAAGCCCCCAGACGGCGTATTTTTTTGAAACGAGGCCCTCGGTAACGAGACATAAAAACTCCTTTTTTTATTTACAGAATAAAACTAAATTAAGACTGAACTAAACGATAAACAAAAAAATATACTGAAATTTAGTACTGTACTACAAAGAAGAATGAGATGAATTGTATCAATATTCAGACTCTTTTGTATATATAGCAAGGTAAGGAGACTTTGTCTTAATTTGTTCTGTAGAGATCTAACCAACCGCTCGAATCTGTTTTTTTATTCATAGTTGGAAGTTCTTACGACATAATAGATCCGCTATTTTTGAGAAAAGGAAAGAAGTCTTTTCAATATTCCTTGAGTTCAAGGAGACATTATTAATCATGTAATAAAGTATAAAATAGAACAAAGAGAGAAAAGCCGGCTATCGGAATCGAACCGATGACCATCGCATTACAAATGCGATGCTCTAACCTCTGAGCTAAGCGGGCTCACATAACAGAAATTGTGTTGTGCATAGGAATTCAGTCAACTACTTAGCTCTTAGCTATTCAAAATAGATAATGAATATGAATAGAGAAAAAATGAATACTGAATAGAATGGTATTCTATAACAATATAATATAACATACGAATTAATATAACGATAAATAGAGTGATATATGATATCAAAATTTTCAATGGGAATAAATTCTACATTTTTTATTTTCCATGATTCTCTTTTATATTTATAATTTATATGAATATGATTATCAATATCTTAATTCTAAATTATTAGAAATTAAGAAAAAATATGGCATTCTAAAAAAAGAATCGAACGTTCAAGTATTTCAAATCGGGTGGGAAAAGTGAGAGGAAGAGAGGAATATATATGTGGTATATATCCATCCATATTGAATTGCGGATACATCAATGATAGAATCATTTCTGATTAAACCAAATGTAGGTCCTTCAATATAGAAAAAGGGGTAAATAAGAAAGAAATAAAAGAAATCAAAGAGGAGTAAAGAGATAAACTTTTTAGATATATAAGCTGTATCTAATGAATTCAACGGTTAACGGTTCCAGCATAAACGAAAGAAAGAAGGGGATGGCATCCCAGCGAGATCTTCGGCTCAAACTAAAAAGGGGATATGGCGAAATCGGTAGACGCTACGGACTTGATTGAATTGAGCCTTGGTATGGAAACCTACTAAGTGATAACTTTCAAATTCAGAGAAACCCTGGAATTAAAAATGGGCAATCCTGAGCCAAATCCTGTTTTCAGAAAAAAATTAAGGGATTTCTGAAAGCGAGAATAAAAAAAGGATAGGTGCAGAGACTCAATGGAAGCTGTTCTAATGAATGGAGTTGACTGCGTTGGTAGAGGACTCCTTCTATTCAATTTGAATTTAAACTCCATAAAGAATGAGGGATAAACCTACGATACGTACGTATACGTACTGAAATATCAAAGATTCTATTAATGTCGCCCTCAAATTTTTTTTACATAAAAAAAAGGAATAATTTTTGTGAATCTATTCCAAGTTGAAGGAAGAATAGAATATTCAGTAATCAAACCATTCACTCCATAGTCTGATATATCTTTTGACGAACTGATTAATCGGACGAGAATAAAGATAGAGTCCCGTTCTACATGTCAATATCAATACAGACAACAATGAAATTTATAGTAAGAGGAAAATCCGTCGACTTTATAAATCGTGAGGGTTCAAGTCCCTCTATCCCCACAAAAAGGCCCGTTTTACTCCCTAACTGTTTATTTATACTTCTACTCTTTTTTCTTTTCGGCAGCGCCCGAAAATTAGCTATATTTATCATTCACTATATTATTTCACAAAAGGATCGGAGCAGAAAAGCCTCTCTCGTATCACAAGTCTTGTGGTATATATGTACAAAGGAAACTCTATGATCAAGGAATCCCTGTTTGAATCGTTCACAGTTCACATCATTATTTTCAACTCTAAAAGTTTTATTTTTTGAAGATTCCGGAAATTCCAGGGCCTGGGTAAGATTTTGTAATGCTTTTTTATTCTCTTGAATTGACATATACCCAAGCCCTCTAGTAGGATGGGGATGGTGCCTCAAGAAGGGTTGGGATAGCTCAGTTGGTAGAGCAGAGGACTGAAAATCCTCGTGTCACCAGTTCAAATCTGGTTCCTGACATTGAGTATCTACTGTTAAGTTCCTGCCATTGAGCATCTATTATTAACCACAGATTAATAATAGATACTCATACAAATTCGATATGAATCAGCATACATACATGCTATCGTCCGAATGTCTAGAGAGAGAAAATCCTACCCTTTTTCTTAAAGTCTGTATAAAAAAAGGAAAAGAATAAGGGAAAAGAAAAATACAGGTTGAGTAAGAAATTAGGCTAAAGATAAGAAGTGGGCCTTTATTATATGGATCTCGTGGTTCTTTTTTTGATTATATGGCATGGCGGGTTCCTCCTAACATTATAAATATTAATAGTTAAAAAAAGAATTACAATATGAAGTTAGTTGCTTCTAAAAACCCAAGACTATATATAGTCTCGAGGGGTGTGGAAAGATCCGACTAGACAATGTGAAATTAAGATCCAGTACAAGTGGAATCCTATCCTCTTTTATTTCTTCGTTTTTTTTTTTCATATTCCATTTCGTTATTCCCCCTACGTGACTTTCGAGAGCCTATCTAAGTGATGTGCGCGGTACAAAGTTCATGGTACAGAACTCATTTTATTCATCTTATTAGCCCGGCTCGCCCGAAATAAATAGAATATCTTCCAAATTTGGGAATCTCAATGAGGACCCATTTTTTTGCGCATCCATATCCATATATAGGAAAAAGAGTTCGATTACTCTAGAAGAGACTGTAAAAAATTCCTTGGATATCTCGCGGCGTAAAAATAAAATTAGGTTCTTACCATTCAATGAGCATCTTGTATTTCATAGAATTTTGGAGCAATATAATCCTTACGTAAGGGCCATCCTATCCAACTTTCAGGCATCAAAATACGTTTCAGGCGTGGATGATTATCATAAGAGATTCCCAACATATCATAAGATTCCCGTTCTTGGAAATCCGCACTTTTCCAAATCCAAAAAACAGATGGAATTCTGGGATTTATCCTTGGGGCAAATACTTTTATGCATACCTCCTCTGGCTGATCCACACCATACTCTATTCGCGTAAGATGATACACACTAGCTAAGAGTCCGCCTGGTGCTACATCATAGGCACACTGAGAGCGTAGATAATTGTAACCATATACATATGAAATGACAGCAATGGAATGCCAATCCTCGGGCTTTATTTGTAAAGTTTCGACTCCTTGGTAATCGAAGCCTAAAGATCTATGAACTAACCCATGCTTGACTAGCCAAGCAGACAAACGACCCTGCATTTTTTTAATCTCTCCCGGATTTTCATTTGTATAAGTAGTTCACGTTTACGACGAAATTTTTGAAAATTGAAGTGAAGGGCATTTGCTATTCTTCTGCACAAAATAAAAGCAGCCTCCCTAATTCACTAATTCGTGGGAAGATACTGAACTTTGGTATTTGAAAAATGTTTCATAAGGTATCTCTGAAGTAGATCGCGATTGATAGAGTAATCCTTGATCATAATTTCCAGTATGCGTGCTGCGTCCAACATAAAACTTGTGAGTGGTAGTAAAACATCGATTATTCTGTTGAGACCCAAATCTATCTTCGTAGATTTCTCGAGATACCTTCTTACGAAGTTTTGTTATAGCATCGATAACTGCCTCCGGTTTAGGCGGGCAACCCGGCAAATAAACATCCACAGGAATTAGCTTATCAACTCCTCGAACAGTACTATAAGAATCAGTACTGAACATCCCTCCTGTAATAGTGCAGGCTCCCATAGCAATGACATATTTTGGTTCAGGCATTTGCTCATATAATCTTACTAAAGAGGGAGCCATTTTCATTGTTACTGTGCCGGCTGTTAAAATTAAGTCCGCTTGCCTAGGACTCGATCTTGGTACCAAGCCATAACGATCAAAGTCGAAGCGCGAGCCTATTAATGAAGCAAATTCAATAAAGCAACAACTGGTACCATACAGAAGCGGCCATAAACTGGAGAGTCTTGACCAATTTGAAAGATCATTTGATGTAGTTGAAATAACTGAATTTTGGGTTGTTTGATCAAGTACCGGAAACTCAATGGAATTCATAACTGTCTCAATGTCATTTTTTTCTTCTTTTTTCTTTTTATTGTCTGAATATTCAGGAGCTAAGACCATTCCAACGCTCCTTTTCGCCATGCATAAACTAAACCAACAATTAGGATAAGCACGAAAATTAAAGCTTCTATAAAAACGGATACACCCAATACATCGAAACTCATCGCCCATGGGTAAAGAAAAACCGTTTCAACATCAAAAACAACAAAAACCAGAGCAAACATATAATAACGAATTCGGAATTGTAACCAAGCGTCGCCCATTGGTTCTATGCCTGATTCATAACTAGAAAGTTTCTCCGGTCCTTCGCGAGTCGGGGCTAAAACCCCGGAAATGAAAAAAGCCAAAATAGGAATAAGACTTGATATTATTAGAAATGCCCAGAAAATGTCATATTCGTAAAGCAGAAACATAGATGCACTCCTATGAATGTGGAAAAAATATATACCGTATTCTTCGATTCGATCTGGAATTTGAATTAAGCTATAACTGTTTAGTCGAAATACCAATGAATTTTGATTGAACTCCCCAGTTTTTTTGCTGTGGGTCATTCTTGTTTCAAGATTCATCGAGTGGAATCCTATTTTCACTTATTTCAATTCCATTTCGATATGCTAGAGACATATTATGCTCTTATTACAAACTTATCGTTTTTATCTTGTCTCAGATTTTCTCTAAAAAAAAGAGAAAAAATAATTACATATTTTTTTAGTTATAATTTATAGAAAATTTTTATTAAGATTAAATTAAGATACTATTAAGAATATTAAGAATTCTATATGGATGTTATATATTTTATGAATATTCATATAATAAAACCGAAGGGTATTGGTTTATTCTTTTCATTAAGATCCAATCCAGTTAGAGGATTGTTGTTTCTATTGATTAGATACGGAAACTGAATGCATCGCCCTATTATATTTTTTATCCTTGTTCTAGACTTAATGGATTTTATTCAATGCATTGAATTGAGAGAAACCCTTACATATAACAATCCTAGGGTTCTATCCCCAATTTACCTTTTTTTAGTCTGTACTACCTCGACCTGCAACCCGTACCCCCAAAAAAGAATCGGGTTATGAAATTAAAGCTCGAAGTCTTAAAAGAAGAATCTAGAATATCGGTCTTTAGTACTTGACTTGAAATGGGTCCGAAAAGGCGGGAATACTTATTTATTTTGAACGAACCCTACACAACGAAGTATATCACAACGGGAAAGTAAGCCGAATCCTAAATAATTTACAGAATAAACTTCTTCTAATCGAATCGCGCTTTATCAAATCTAATGATTCGACAGACCAAATCCCCCAAACAACTCATGGAAATAGACAGGGATGCAAACACTAATAGAGTTAGGAACCATTCATTATCTCTGAAACAACGAATTTAGTTCTGCTCCCGAAAAAACTATGAGTTGGGGGCTTCTTAACTCGTCCAAGTGCAAACAGGAGACCTCAACCTTCTTGCATAAAGTCAGCATCGGTAGAATTGGAATGGTGAGCAATTGGGTTGGGGTATATTGAGATCTATAAAAAGATATTTTGTACAAAAAGAAAAGGAATATCACAAACCCTTTGATCCTGGATAGGAAAACAGGAAAAATTTGTGTGTAATTCATCCACAAAGAAGAAAGGACGGGTTTTTTTATCCGAGATCAAAAAAATACCGATTGGGCCCACTGAAATGAATTTTTTCCGTTTCATGCTCACCCACGGGGGTCGCTCGGAGCATGTGATAATTATTCTATTTCGATGGGCCAAACGACCGTCCCACTACAACCAACAAACAAGAATGAGGAAATGAAAACTATACAAATTTTTAGGGCTATACGGACTCGAACCGTAGACCTTCTCGGTAAAACAGATCAAACTTTTTATTATCGAAATGATTCGAACTGTTCCAAAGACCCAACATGCATTTTTTTTGCATTGGGCTCTTTCATCAACTGATATAAATATCAGATAGTCCGCCATACTTTTTCTTAACAGAAAGATAACGAGATGGCTCCACGTGCTCTGATTCATTATTTAGATTATGATCCAGGAGCAATACCAAAGTGTTTCAAAGAAGAGTTACCTTGACGTAGGTCTGCCTCTGGCCTAGATCAACCTAAGTTAAATAGAGTCTCTATCGCTCTGCTCAAAGAGTCAAATATGAAACTTCATACACCTTAAAGTTCATAGTACGAAAAGATATTTTTTTGAGGTCCTTATACTCATTATGCCTAGCATTGAATGGGCTGTGTATTCACCTTATCAATTATCGAATCAATGATGGGTTCTTTTTGGAGCCTAAATTGGCACCCAAAGCGGACCGAACCAAATATTTGTCAGGCTATTGTTCCCTCGAATATATAGAGTAAGACACCGATTTATCAATAAGATCAATTTTGTTGATTGCATGATGGACTCCCCTGAAAAACATTGGCGCGCGTGTAAACGAGTTGCTCTACCAACTGAGCTATAGCCCTTGTGATAGATAGTTTATCATGGAAATAATTTCTTGTCAAGATGAATCTTCTATGATCCAACATGATAGCTTCTGATCTGTTTCCTGCCAAGAATTGGTATTGCTTAGAAAGAAGATTGCATCTATAATTCATCGATATGACAAGCCCCTTTCTTTCTCTTTGTGATGATAAATGACCTACTTAACCCAGTGGTTAGAGTATTGCTTTCATACGGCGGGAGTCATTGGTTCAAATCCAATAGTAGGTAGAACTTATTAGATACCGGAGTAATTAGTATCTAATAAGTTTTTCTACCCACCCTCCCTTTTATTTTAGTTGCATAAGAAATGCCATTACAGTTGATTCGACTCAATCCGCAGAACCAAAATATGGTGTATAAACAGAATTTACTTTTTTATTGGGGCGCACCAATTTTTTATGAAATTTTATTGATAGCCTCTACTCGCGTCCTAGCTCGTCTGACGGCTAAATTCGCTTCAATTGTTTGTCTCTTGCCCTCAGCCCGACTTAAGTTAGCTTCAGCTATTTCAAGAGCTTTCTGAGCTTCTTGTGGATCAATGTCACTACCCTTCTCCGCATCATTTACTAAGATGGTAATCTCATTATTGCCTACTCTAGCAAAACCACCCATCAGAGCTATTTTTAACCATTGGTCATTAAGGCGTAGTCTCAAAATACCTATATCTACAGCTGTGGCAATAGGGGCGTGATTTGGTAATACACCGATTTGGCCACTATTAGTAGATAAAACAATTTCTTTCACTTCTGAATCCCAAACAATTTGATTCGGGGTTAGTACACAAAGATTTAAGGTCATTTCTTCAATTTGCTCTCCACTTCTAAGTTCACAGCCTTCGCGGTAGCTTCATCGATGTTACCTACCAAATAAAAGGCCTGCTCAGGAAGACCATCTAATTCTCCGGAAAGGATCAATTGAAACCCCCTAATGGTTTCTGCTAGACCAACATATTTCCCTGGAGAGCCCGTAAATACTTCTGCTACGAAGAAGGGTTGTGATAAGAAACGCTCAATTTTTCGTGCTCTTGCTACGGTTAAACGATCCTCTTCAGATAATTCGTCCAACCCAAGGATAGCTATAATATCCTGAAGTTCTTTGTAACGTTGTGAAGTTTGCTTAACTCTTTGCGCAATTTCATAATGTTCTTCACCAACGATGCGAGGTTGGAGCATAGTTGACGTACTATCAAGAGGATCTACTGCTGGATAGATACCTTTTGAAGCTAGTCCTCTTGATAGTACGGTAGTAGCATCTAAATGTGCAAATGTTGTGGCAGGGGCAGGGTCGGTCAAATCGTCCGCAGGTACATAAACTGCTTGAATAGAAGTTATAGACCCCTCTTTGGTAGAAGTAATTCTTTCTTGCAAAGTACCCATTTCTGTACTAAGGGTAGGTTGATAACCCACAGCAGAAGGCATTCTGCCTAATAAAGCAGATACTTCGGATCCTGCTTGGACAAATCGGAAAATATTGTCGATAAATAGAAGGACATCTTGTTCATTAACATCTCGGAAATATTCTGCCATGGTTAGGGCAGTCAAACCAACTCTCATACGAGCTCCCGGCGGTTCATTCATCTGACCATAGACTAGAGCTACTTTTGATTCTGCAAGATTTTGTTCATTAATTACTCCAGACTCTTTCATTTCCATGTAAAGATCATTCCCCTCACGAGTACGCTCACCCACTCCGCCAAATACAGATACACCTCCATGAGCTTTGGCAATGTTGTTGATCAATTCCATGATAAGGACTGTTTTACCCACTCCAGCTCCCCCGAATAGTCCTATTTTCCCCCCACGTCGATAAGGAGCTAAAAGATCAACTACTTTGATCCCTGTTTCAAAAATAGATAATTTTGTATCTAATTGTATAAAGGCAGGCGCAGATCTATGAATAGGAGATGTTGTGCGAGTATCTACAGGACCTAAATTATCAACAGGCTCTCCAAGAACGTTGAAAATTCGTCCGAGAGTAGCCCCACCAACCGGAACACTTAGAGCAGCTCCCGTGTCAATAACCTCCATTCCTCTCTTCAGACCATCTGTAGCACTCATAGCTACAGCTCTCACTCGATTATTTCCTAATAATTGCTGTACCTCACAAGTGACATTAATTAGCTCGCCGTCAGTATTTCGGCCCTTAACTACCAAAGCGTTGTAAATATTAGGCATCTTACCCGGGGGAAAGGATACATCTAGCACCGGACCAATGATTTGAGCGACACGCCCCAGGTTTTTTTCTTCAAGTGCGGAAACCCCGAGACCCGAAGGGGTAGGATTTGTTTTCATAATAATGATAAAGTGAAATATGTAGAAATTCTTTGCATTTTGTAAACCGAAGAAAAAATTTCCGATAGCAAGCAGGTTGATCGGTTAATTCAATACAATAATAAATAGGAGTTAGTACTTGATTTCGTTGGTACCATTCAAGCGACTCCAATTCGATTGTTTACTCGTTCAATGAGTGAATTTTCAAGTTTCACAACCTAAAAAATGAGGTAGATGGATAAAAACCATGAGGGAGCGTTTCAGTTCTCTAGCATTATAGACAATCCCACCCATATTTTCTATGGAATTCGAACCTGAACTCTATTTATGATTCATTTTTTTTCACATTTGCCATTATTTCTTATTTCAGCATATATTTTTCCGCCTCTTCTCTACCTTTTCAGGGACGAATTCCGGATAGTTTTACATCTAGGATTTACATATACAACATATAGCACTGTCAAGAGTGAATTTCCTTTTTTTGATAAATTTAGATTAAAAAAAGTACGGGATTCGAAACTTGAAAAACACGGATTGGGTTGCGCCATACATATGAAAGAGTATACAATAATGATGTTGATGTATTTGGCGAATCAAATACCGTGGTCTAACAACCAACCATTCTGATTAGTTGATAATATTTGTTGAGAGTTTTGTGAAAGATTCCTGTGAAAGGTTTCATTAACGGCTAATTCATGTCGAGTAGACCTTGTCGTTGTGAGAATTCTTAATTCATGCGTTGTAGGGAGGGACTTATGTCACCACAAACAGAGACTAAAACAGGTGTTGGATTCAAAGCTGGTGTTAAAGATTACAAATTGACTTATTATACTCCTGACTATGAAACCAAGGATACTGATATCTTGGCAGCATTCCGAGTTACTCCTCAACCTGGAGTTCCACCTGAGGAAGCAGGGGCCGCGGTAGCTGCCGAATCTTCTACTGGTACATGGACAACTGTGTGGACCGATGGACTTACCAGCCTTGATCGTTACAAAGGAAGATGCTACGACATCGAGCCCGTTGCTGGAGAAGACAATCAATATATTTGTTATGTAGCTTATCCTTTAGACCTTTTTGAAGAAGGTTCTGTTACTAACATGTTTACTTCCATCGTGGGTAATGTATTTGGTTTCAAAGCGCTTCGCGCTCTACGTCTGGAGGATCTGCGAATTCCTGTTGCTTATGTTAAAACTTTCCAAGGCCCACCTCACGGTATCCAAGTTGAAAGAGATAAATTGAATAAGTATGGTCGTCCCCTATTGGGATGTACTATTAAACCAAAATTGGGGTTATCTGCTAAGAACTACGGTAGGGCGGTTTATGAATGTCTACGTGGTGGACTTGATTTTACCAAGGATGATGAAAACGTGAACTCACAACCCTTTATGCGTTGGAGAGACCGTTTCTTATTTTGTGCCGAAGCAATTTATAAATCACAGGCCGAAACAGGTGAAATCAAAGGACATTACTTGAATGCTACTGCAGGTACATGCGAAGAAATGATGAAAAGGGCTGTATTTGCCAGAGAATTGGGCGTTCCTATTGTAATGCATGACTATTTAACGGGTGGATTCACTGCAAATACTAGCTTGGCTCATTATTGCCGAGATAATGGCTTACTTCTTCACATCCACCGCGCAATGCATGCAGTTATTGATAGACAGAAGAATCATGGTATCCACTTCCGTGTACTAGCGAAAGCATTACGTATGTCTGGTGGAGATCATATTCACTCTGGTACCGTAGTAGGTAAACTGGAAGGGGAAAGGGAAATAACCTTGGGCTTTGTTGATTTACTACGTGATGATTATATTGAAAAAGACCGAAGTCGTGGTATTTATTTCACCCAAGATTGGGTATCTCTACCGGGTGTTCTGCCTGTGGCTTCAGGTGGTATTCACGTTTGGCATATGCCTGCTCTGACCGAGATCTTTGGAGATGACTCTGTACTACAGTTCGGTGGAGGAACTTTAGGACACCCTTGGGGTAATGCACCGGGTGCCGTAGCAAATCGAGTAGCCCTAGAAGCGTGTGTACAAGCGCGTAATGAGGGACGTGATCTTGCTCGTCAAGGTAATGACATTATCCGTGAAGCTTGCAAATGGAGCCCTGAGCTCGCAGCTGCTTGTGAAGTATGGAAGGAAATCAAATTCGAATTTGAAGCAATGGATACTTTGTAATCCAGTAATTACCATTCGTTCCTTTAATTGAATTGCAATTAAACTCGGCCCAATCTTTTACTAAAAAAGGATTGAGCCGAATAACGAATAAGGTTCCTATTTCATTTTCCAGGCATATATACATACTGGATTTCGATATACAAAATATTAAATACAAGATCTAAGACTCAACAATTCAAATCCTTCTGTTGTTGGATCCATAATTAATCCTATGGATCCTTGAGATGGGATTAGTAGAATATTTTATATACCCCTTAATCCGGACTATGGTCGAATCGAGCCAATGGTCACTACGCTTTATCCCCGTCCCGTATATTGTCCTTTTCCTTCCGCATTGCAATAGAAACTTATTATTCTCCAAAGTTCTCAAAAAAAAAAAGAATTCTTCCTAGGAGATAACAAATCTTTTCGATTATAATTTGTACACGGCACGGGATAACCCTCTCTTTCTATTCTAATTGAAGAAAGGGTTCCATCATATAGATTGATAGTGAAGTGATATCCAGATTCCCACAAAAAAAGAATCCTTTTTTTCAAGACTCATCCGTGATTAGTTAATTATTCTATTGGATCTATATGCTTATTCCGAGAGGATATATTCAAATGATTATTCATCGAATGACTATTCATCTATTGTATTTACATTCAAATAGGGGGGCAGGCAAGCTCTATGGAAAAAAGGTGGTTCCATTCGATGTTGTTTAACGAGGAATTAAAACTTAGGTCTGGGCTAAGTAAATCAATGGATAGTCTTGGTCCTATTGAAAATACCAGTGGAAGTGAAGATCCCGTTATATATGATAGGGATAAAAATATTGATAGTGGGGACGATAGTGATAATTCCAGTGCTAATAATATGGATACTTTTTTCGATGTCAGGGACATTCGGAGTTTGATCTCTGATGACATCTTTTTAGTTAGGGATCGTAATGGTAACAGTTATTCGATATATTTTAATATCGAAAATTTTATTTTCGAGATTGACAACGATCGCTCTTTTATGAATGAACTAGAAAGTTCCTTTTATAGTTATCTGAATAATGGTTCTCAAAGCGACAATCACTACTACGATCGTTATATGTATGATACTCAATATAGTTGGAATAATCACATTTTTAATTGCATTGATAGTTATCTTCGTTCTGAAATCAGTATTGATAATTACATTTCAGGCGATAGTTACAATTACAGCGACAGTTACATGTATAGTTACATTTGTAATGAAAGTGTAAATAGTAGTGACAACGAGAGTTCCAGTATACGAATTAGCACAAATAGAAGTGATTTCAATATGAGAAGAAGATATAATGATCTCGATATAAATAAAAAATACAGACATTTGTGGGTTCAATGCGAAAGTTGTTATGGGTTAAATTATAAGAAATTTTTTAAGTCAAAACTCAATGTTTGTGAACAATGCGGATATCATTTGAAAATGAGCAGTTCAGATAGAATCGAGCTTTCGGTTGATCCGGGCACTTGGGATCCTATGAATGAAGACATGGTTTCTATGGACCCCATTGAATTTCATTCAGAAGAGGAACCTTATAAAGATCGTATCGATTCTTATCAAAGAAAAACAGGGTTAACCGAGGCTATTCAAACAGGCATAGGTCAACTAAATGGTATTCCCATAGCTATTGGGGTTATGGATTTTCAGTTCATGGGGGGCAGTATGGGATCCGTAGTAGGCGAGAAAATTACCCGTTTGATCGAGCATGCGACTCGTAAAGCTCTACCTCTTATTATAGTTTGTGCTTCGGGAGGAGCGCGCATGCAAGAAGGAAGTTTGAGCTTGATGCAAATGGCTAAAATATCTTCCGCTTCATATAATTATCAATCAAATAAAAAGTTATTCTATGTATCAATCCTTACATCTCCTACAACCGGTGGGGTGACTGCAAGTTTTGGTATGTTGGGAGATATCATTATTGCCGAGCCTAATGCCTACATTGCATTTGCGGGTAAAAGAGTAATTGAACAAACATTGAATAAGACAGTACCTGATGGTTCCCAGGCGGCTGAGTATTTATTCCACAAGGGCTTATTGGACTCAATCGTACCACGTAATCCTTTAAAAAGTGTTCTGGGTGAGTTATTTCAGCTTCACGGTTTCTTTCCCTTAAATAAAAATTAAATCAAGTAGAGCATTCAATTCAGTTATTTTATTTGCGGCAAAGAAGTTTTTTAGTTATTGGTAAAGAAAAAAAAGAAGAGTTCGTTTTCATTACGGGCATAAGATCTATTGATATTGTAAGAAGAATCAGAAGTTTCGGATACTTACTTTTTATTTTTTCCTCCAGATATGTATTTTATACCTATAATTGGTGCTATATTCCTGATTAGTAATCAGGAAGTTTCGATCAACAGGATAAAAGAATACATTCTTCTTTTGTTTTAGCAAAATTTTATGAAGAAAAAGAATTTCATCTTATCCTCTTACGTATTATAGATATAGAAAAATTCAAATATATAAAATAATAGAATAGAAATAGTGCATATTTCAATATTTCCCGTGAGAACTCATATTTAGTTCTACATTCCTTGCACTTATTATTCTATACTTATAATAAATAGATATACTTATCATAAGATATCTTTATAACAGGTACAAATTTTAAATCGAGGTATCCATTCTATGACAACTTTTGATTTACCCTCTATTTTTGTGCCTTTAGTGGGCCTAGTTTTCCCGGCAATTGCAATGGCTTCTTTATTTCTTCATGTTCAAAAAAATAAGATTGTCTAGATTCCTATGAAGCAGACGCTTTTATATCTAACCAATTTGATGAATTATTTCTAATGGTTCACATCATAATAGTGCTAGTTGATGAGAGTTACCTCGGGAACAAAAAAGTAAAGTAAAATTAATTTGGGTTATTCTCTCAATTCCAATAAAATGCAACTGGATCTAGTATGAACTGGCGCTCAGAACGTATATGGATAGAACTTATAACGGGGTCTCGAAAAACAAGTAATTTCTGCTGGGCCTGTATCCTTCTTTTAGGTTCACTAGGGTTCTTATTGGTTGGAACTTCTAGTTATCTTGGTAGGAATCTGATATCCTTATTCCCGTCTCAGGAAATCCTATTTTTTCCACAAGGCATCGTTATGTCTTTCTATGGGATCGCGGGTCTGTTCATTAGCTCCTATTT
This sequence comes from Papaver atlanticum, assembly GCA_023531105.1. NCBI lineage: Eukaryota > Viridiplantae > Streptophyta > Magnoliopsida > Ranunculales > Papaveraceae > Papaver > Papaver atlanticum. The sequence continues at coordinate 28,792 of JAJJMB010003943.1, forward strand.
ATGGTGCACAATTTCGTGGAATGTAGGTAGTGGTTATGACCGATTCGATCGAAAAGAAGGAATAGTGTGTATTTTTCGTTGGGGATTTCCTGGAATAAATCGTCGTATCTTCCTTCGATTCCTTATGAGAGATGTCCAGTCGATTAGAATCGAAATTAAAGAGGGTCTTTTTCCTCGCCGTGTCCTTTATATGGAAATCAGAGGTCAGGGAGCCATTCCCTTGACTCGTACTGATGAGAATCTGACTCCACGAGAAATTGAACAAAAAGCGGCGGAATTGGCCTATTTCTTGCGCGTACCAATTGAAGTATTTTGAAATGAACTGCGAAGAATTAATGTTTTGTTAGCATGGGGGGAAGGAACAGAACTAAGGAATCTTCATTTTATAGAACTCATGCTTCATAGAAATTTTCGATCGGATAGAGTCGACGAAAGAGGTGGTTTCATTAGTAATTTACATATTAAAAATGCCACAAAAGAAAACATTCACTACCCTCACATATCTTGCATCTATTTTATTTTTACCCTGGTGGGTTTCTCTCTCATTTAATAAAAATCTGGAATCCTGGGTTACAAATTGGTGGAATACTAGGCAACCCGAAATGTTTTTGAATGATATTAAAGAAAAGAATCTTCTAGAAAAATTCATAGAATTAGAAGAACTTTTATTTTTGGACGAAATTATAAAGGAGTACCCGGAGACACATATACAAAAGCTCCGTATAGAAATCCACAAAGAAACGATACAATTGGTCAAGATGCACAATGAAGGTCATATTCATAGCATTTTGCACTTCTCGACAAATATAATCTGTTTCGCTATTCTAAGTGGTTATTCTATTCTAGGTAATGAAGAACTTCTCGTTCTTAATTCTTGGGTGAAAGAATTCCTCTATAACTTAAGTGACACAATAAAAGCTTTTTCTATTCTTTTATTAACTGATTTATGTATCGGATTCCATTCGCCTCATGGTTGGGAACTAATGATTGGCTCTATCTCCAAGGATTTTGGATTTTATCATAATGATCAAATTATATCTGGTCTTGTTTCCACTTTCCCAGTCATTCTAGATACACTTTTAAAATATTGGATTTTCCGTTATTTAAATCGCGTATCCCCGTCACTTGTAGTGATTTATCATTCAATGAATGACTAAAGACTGATTCACCGATATTAATAAAATCATAATTTTTTTACTTTGTTTGTACATACATAAACAAAGCATTCAAAATTTTACTCACCTTTTATATTTATACCCATCCCAGAGACTATTCCTGTATTCCATTCCAGTAAAATTATTCCATTACAATAGCAGAATCGTGGATAGGGAACTATACTAGTAACCTGCCTAATTTATTGTAGAAATTCTCGGGATCAACGATTGGACCATGCAAAAAAGAAATATCTTTTCTCGGATAAAGGAGCAGATGGCTCGATCCATTTCTGTATCGATCATGCTATATGTAATAACTTGGCCATCTACTTCATATGCATATCCCATTTTTGCGCAGCAGGGTTATGAAAATCCACGAGAGGCGACTGGGCGTATTGTCTGTGCCAATTGCCATTTAGCTAATAAGCCTGTGGATATTGAGGTTCCACAAGCGATACTTCCTGATACTGTATTTGAAGCAGTTGTAAGAATCCCTTATGATATGCAACTGAAACAGGTTCTTGCTAATGGTAAAAAGGGGGCTTTGAATGTAGGGGCTGTTCTTATTTTGCCTGAGGGATTCGAATTAGCCCCCTCAGATCGTATTTCTCCCGAAATGAAAGAAAAGATGGGCAATCTTTCTTTTCAGAGTTATCGTCCCACAAAAAAAAATATTCTTGTGATAGGTCCTGTTCCAGGTCAGAAATATAGTGAAATCACCTTTCCTATTCTTTCCCCAGACCCCGCTATTAAAAAAGACGTTCACTTCTTAAAATATCCTATATATGTAGGCGGGAACAGAGGTAGGGGTCAGATTTATCCCGATGGGAGTAAGAGTAACAATACAGTCTATAATGCTACATCAGCAGGTATAGTAAGTAAAATTGTACGTAAAGAAAAAGGGGGATATGAAATAAGCATAGCAGATACGTCAGACGGTCACCAAGTGGTCGATATTATACCCCCAGGACCGGAACTTCTTGTGTCCGAAGGCGAATCTATCAAGCTTGATCAGCCACTAACAAGTAATCCCAACGTGGGTGGATTTGGTCAGGGAGACGCAGAAATAGTACTTCAAGATCCATCACGTGTCCAAGGCCTTTTGTTCTTCTTGGCATCTGTTATTCTGGCACAAATCTTTTTGGTTTTGAAAAAGAAACAATTCGAGAAGGTTCAATTGTCTGAAATGAATTTTTAGGTCCACGTATTTATTAACACACACATAAAGTTAATAAAAACAAAATTATTGTTGATCGATGTAATTATGTATGGTTAAAAATAGTATTTAGTTTACTTGCTTTGCTGCTACTGTTTGTTTTTATACCAGATATTGGGAAGTATTTAGCTTTGACTTTTAACGCTAGTAATAGACTAGTATTATATTGTGAAGAACGCGTTATTTGACGTGAATCCAACTCCCTTTTTCAATCCAAATAGGAGTTGCGTTACTATCTCACTATTGTCAAATTTGAAATGCCACGAAAAAAATGAAATAAAAAGTATCCTATTCCATATAGAAAAAGGGAATAAAATTCGAATAGGAGTAGATAATCGACATAAGTGATAGGAGAATATAAAGCAAGGAATAAATGAAAGGAACAACCTATTTATTATAGGAGGGATTCTTTATCTTTCTAATCTTCGACACAAGAAAAGAAATTTTCACCCTTTTCTTGTGTCGAAAGAAAAATTATTCTTAATCCCCTTACGCCTAAAAAGTACTATTCCCTTTTTTCTAAGTTTATCGGAACCTCGCCGCTTTGGATTTCTAAAAAGTAGTGGACAAGAAAAAGGGGGGGTGGAGTATGGAGTAGCTCGTTGAGTAACTCGAACTTCTTCAATGAACTTCTAAAAAAAAATAAAAACTTTGATGAGATAATAAAATAAATGGAGTAAGCTTCTATTAGTATAGAAATTCTTTGGATGATGTCTCATCTATAGGAATCCATATTATGTATGTCATTCAGAAAATAGATTCATCCCCGTTCTTTTTTCCTATTTCGGACGAATACATACTATGTAGGAACAGGTATTATGAATCCAATCAATAGAGTTAATTCTCCAAAAGCATCATCTTAAAAAAAGAGCGATTTGAAACATCGGAGCAATAAGGGCCTCTTTTCATTTATACGAATAGAATAGTATGTTTGTATTAACTGTAAACTTTTTTGTTATGAAATAAATAAAAATCTCGTTGGAAAAGTAAGAGCTCAACGGGACCTTACCCCTACGAATTAAAACAAAAGGGGTAAGGTCCCGTTGAGCTCTTACTTTTTCCTGTCTACAACTCAGTTCATACTATATATTACAGGGATGAACCCAACCCGGAATATGAACCGTAAAAGAAAACACCTATTGAACCGATCACAGGAATACCGGCTACAGTACCTATCAACCAAAGAGGAATCCTTCCAGTAGTATCGGCCATTTACCCCACTTCCCTCCACATTTCATCAAGTGGTCATGCTAGAGACATAAACAGCCATGGATAATTTTGAGATGAGATCCTTCCGAGTGGGATATAGAGAATTCGCACTATTCTCTCTCTTTTTCTTAATTGAAGAAATAATTGGAAAATAAAACAGCAAGTACAAAAATGAGTAATAACCCCCAGTAAAGACTGGTACGATTCAATTCAACATTTTGTTCGTTCGGGTTTGATTGTGTCATAGCTCTATAATTCAATTCGGGTTAGGTTTATCGTTGGATGAACTGCATTGCTGATATTGACCCCAAAAAAGAAACGGTAGGTACAGCTAGTCCGTGAATAGCTAACCATCGCACTGTAAAAATTGGATAGGTTCGATCTATAGTCATTGGGGCCTCCTAAAAGGATCTACTAAATTCATCGAGTTGTGCCAAAGGATCAAAACGGCCAGTTATTAATGGAATTCCTTGTCGACTCTCTGTAAAATACTCGTTTGGCCGAGGGCTTCCAAACACATCGTAAGCTAAACCCGTGCTGACGAATAACCAACCCGCAATGAATAGGGAAGGTATAGTAATGCTATGAATGACCCAGTATCGAATACTGGTAATAATATCACCAAAAGCGCGTTCTCCCGTGCTTCCAGACATGCTGAGCTCCACATATTCTTGTACAGTCAAAGGGGATCGATTCCGTGAAAGATGGGATCAGTAAGTGGAAACCCACGGATCTTTAATCTTTGTTAGATCGTCAATAGTGTACCGAAGGCATCTTTAGAGTATACCGAATCAGTATAGCTACCCTTCTTCTGACACAGCAACGCAATTTCAATCAGTATCCAAAAGAAGTGTTACAGAAACTCTTTCTTCCTTTTTTGTTCCTTATATATAAGGATGTGCTATTCAACCGAAAATTTCTGTACTGTAGTAGTATAGGGTTCTTTTCATTACTAGCTTTGGGCTAGAAACTGAAGATCTGGGAAAGCTTGAGTCCGCCGGGTTGGGTTCTAATAATTAATGAAAGATGTTATCATATTCACACAATTCTATTAGATGCGAAATCTAGAAACCTCTTTTCTTGGGTGTATAGAACGGGTTTTTCTTCGAATCCTTTCAGTTCAAGGAATGGGTTAGTAGTACAATAATAGGAGTAGATAGTATTTGACCAAAGAAAAAAAGGAAGAATCAATCAATATTCGTGATACAACCATTGTCGTATTACATCCAAAGGTTATTTTCCTTCTTGACCTAGATACAAGAGAGGGATTCCCTAATATGGAAAGGCGGCATGTAGAACCTAAAAGGAAAAGATAATAGAATGACTAGTCTTAGAATTGAGTTGTCCCGAAATAAAGCTCTTATTTCGTCCAGCGATCGTGCGATACTTTTTTCTTAGCATTTGTGAGATATTATGTACAATTAAAGAGCCTACGACTTCATTTTATGAGGTGAAAGGTGTTGTGATAAGGTCCTTTGCTCCAAAAAGGAAACTTTATTATATACAATTTATAAAGAAATTATCAAAATGGAAAAGATTTTCGATTTGATTCCATAGTGATTCAAAAAGAGTTTACTTTATAAAATGAACGAAATTCCACTACAAAGTTTGTTCTTTTTACTTTACTCAATATTACTTTACTCAATAGTTGTTCAACGAATCTGTTGATTCAAAATAACGGAATCGGTAGATGTTACAGATGATGGATCACTAGATCAATCTTTTTTCTACTTCTGTCACCCTATCTTTGTTAGTGCCGCCTATAATGATTGATGAATCAAAAACTTTTAATTGGAGCAGATTTTTTCAGTTTATTTTTTTTATGTAATGTAAACTTAGGTAAATGTTTTATCACCATATGTATAAAAAGAACGTATCTTATTTAGCTCCTTTATGCCTACTCTAACTAGTTATTTCGGTTTTCTACTGGCGGCTTCAACTATAACTCCCGCTCTTTTTATTGGTCTGAGCAAGATACGACTTATTTGAAATGAATTGAATGAACAATTCAGAAAAAAAACTTTTTCTGTGATATTCTAGTTCTAGGTATTCTATAGTGACTTCCCGCGTCAATTGTCAATTCTTGATCATTCAGATTCATTTATCGATTCGGATTTATATTTAAGAATAGATATTACCTCTTTTTTTCCCCTTTCAAACAAACCGAAATGATTGAAGTTTTACTATTTGGAATCGTGTTAGGTCTAATTCCTATTACTTTGGCTGGATTATTCGTAACTGCATATTTACAATACAGACGCGGTGATCAGTTGGACCTTTGATTAAGTAACATCTCGTTTTTGATTGACCTCCTCTTTTTTTAATTCACAGGAGGTCAAATTAAGGTTTCTGTTTAAGTTGGTGGAGTTATTTCATTGTAATTCGAGAACAGAATCACGCTCTGTAGGATTTGAACCTACGACATCGGGTTTTGGAGACCCACGTTCTACCGAACTGAACTAAGAGCGCCTTCTTATCACAATAGATAAGACCATAAAAAAGTATTATCTTTGTAGGCCCAATAAACTTTGCATGTCTATAGTATCATAATGTATGTACAATTAGGATCGATCTCAATTACTGTCCGCGGGAAAAGTAATAGGTAGGGATGACAGGATTTGAACCCGTGACATTTTGTACCCAAAACAAACGCGCTACCAAGCTGCGCTACATCCCTTTCAATTGGTATACAGTGTCATTGTAGAGAATCCCTGTCTTGTTTTCCACATCATTATTTCCCCCTATAATAAAAATTTTCGCTTGCAATTTGTTCTTTTTGGTCTCATATAACATATAATAAAAGAATTATTTACATATGAAATCCGTCGGATAGAGAAATGAATATTTGTCGGTAATACTCAGGAAGAGGAGGGCGTCTTTTTCTGTTTTAAGGAAAGGGAAATCTTATCTACCGGGTCGTTGTATATATCCATTTTTGTTAGGGATTTCACGTACTAATACAAGTGATCCTTAACTACATATACATCTGATCATATATGTATTACAATAAAGAAGGAGAGTTTGCAATGCGAGATATAAAAACATATCTCTCTGTGGCACCTGTGCTAAGTACTCTATGGTTCGGGTCTTTAGCAGGGCTATTGATAGAGATTAATCATTTATTCCCAGATGCGTTGACATTCCCGTTTTTTTCATTCTAGTTATTGACATGGGAAGGGATGAAGAAGATTAGTGAGATAATAAATTATCTGTGACTAATACTTCTTCCTCTCTTTGTTTTATTCTTTTTTCCCATTTTCAAAATATAGAAGGACAGAAAAGGAAAAAACAAAAGTGGATTCAATCTCAGTGAAACTTGGGTTAGACTCAAAGGGCCTAAGAAAATAGAAATAAATGGGATCTAGGGAAACTAAATAAATCATACAAGATATTTAAATGAAATACTGTATGTACTAGGATTAAAAAGAATTGATAGTTAGAAATTGTTGTATTACTTATTCTTTATATTACTCTATTGATTACAACAAAATCTTTTGAAATTTGATTTCGGGTCGAAAATCGAAGAGTTGGGTAAATCCAAAATTCAAGGGAGGTTCATGGCAAAGGGTAAAGATGTTAGAGTAAGAGTTATTTTGGAATGTACCAGTTGTATACGAAACCGTGTTAATAAGGAATCGTCGGGCGTTTCTAGATATATTACTCAAAAGAATCGACACAATACGCCTAGTCGATTGGAATTGAGAAAATTCTGTCCCTATTGTTGCAAACATACAACTCATGGGGAGATAAAGAAATAGACCGAACCCGAGGTAGAGGGTGTGTGTGCTACCCTTCGAAGTAACAAGAATAAATTACATATAATATATAGAAACAAATCAAATCCTATTTCAGTCGGATCAAAAATGAATTCGAATTCAGAAATAGTATTTTCGGGATAAGGAATAAACAATGGAAAAATCCAAGCGACCTTTTCTTAAATCCAAGCGATCTTTTCGTAGGCGTTTGCCCCCAATTGGATCGGGGGATCGAATTGATTATAGAAACATGAGTTTAATTAGTCGATTTATTAGTGAACAAGGAAAAATATTATCTAGACGAGTGAATAGATTAACCTTGAAACAACAACGATTAATTACTATTGCTATAAAACAAGCCCGTATTTTATCTTCGTTACCTTTTCTTAATAATGAGAAACAATTTGAGAGAACCGAGTCGACTCCTAGAACTACCGGTCCTAGAACCAGAAATAAATAGGCCCATGCCTCAATTGAATAAAAAATCCAACCCGAACCCCAACTCTGGTTGGTATTTTGTTCAAAAATTATAGAATCTAGATTGTATTGTCATGTCATAAGAAAAAAAGAATTGGGGAAGAAAAAGAGAAAGTCCTTAATTATTATTATGGAAACGTGTTAGTTTCTTTTTACTACTTTATTATATATAGTAATTTATACCCTACCCTCCCGGAGTTCATTCTCCGGGGAACTCCATTTAGATCATTCTGGTGGATTCCTTACAATCCCCTTATTTAATGATCTCGTTGGAAATCATGTAAAGACAATTCCTATTTGATATAGCTATTTGTGCAAGTATTTTACGATTAAGAAGTAACTGCCCCTTGTGCAGATCATGTATTAATCGACTATAACTATAGGATATCCTATTCTCACGAATTACTGCATTTATACGAGTGATCCACAAACGACGAAAATCTCTCTTTTGCCTGCCCCTATCCCGATGAGCCGAAACTAAAGCTCTCATTTTCTGTTGAGTCATAGTTCGAGTAAGTCTTGAATGCGCCCCTCGAAAGGTTGATGCAAATAAACGAATTTTTGTTCTACGTCTCCGAGCTATATATCCTCGTTTAATTCTGGTCATTGAATCAAATGAAACTTTGATGAATAACTAATTGATTTCTTTTCTTTCAGTCATTCTTTTCCCCCCTAGTCTATTAATAACAAAACTGATTCTTCCGATGTATAAAATAAAAATTCCAATGGCTTTTGCTACTATGACCTTCCCAACCACGATTTTTTTGAGGCATTTAATTTCATCTCGAAATAAGAAATTTTATTGATACCAAGTATCAATAAAAGTAAATAAAAAACGATAAATTGTGGGTTCCATCGTTTCTATGGTTACTGTTTAAACGGTGAGGTCCTTTCTATACACCGGAGCCTCTTACCTATTTAGTAACTTGTACAGTTCACACTCTTTGGCTCTACCCATGAATTATCCAGTAATAGGTCTTTTCACAACTAGATCCACCCATACAGTAACGGCATTTCATTATGAAGGTTGGTTAGGTAGCTGACCCTGTTAGTCCGTTTTTGCAAGAATGGGAGCATAATCTCTCTGCTTCTAAAATACCATTCCATTCCCCCGCTTAATGGATAACCATTTGCTACCAATGGGGAGTTGCTTCTCATCTCTAGTTGAGATGATTGGATTTATACCAAAGGAAACCATAAATTTAATACACAATAGAGGTCCTTTTTTCGATAGTGATATGGGGTTTTTCCATTCCTATTCATTGGTACCGATCATTGATACTGTCAAAAAAGTCTCCTTTCTTTTGTTCCAGTTCATGATCTGAACGAGTCGCACATACACCCTAGTACATGTTCCTCGACGCTGAGGACATCCCCGAAGGGCGGGGGATTTTGTGACATTTCTGATTGGCTGTCTTGTATTTCTAATAAGTTGTTTAATAGTTGGCATGCTGGATCGTATACAGAATGGGCTGGTTTAGATCAATCCTAACCGGATGATTCTGAATTCCTCTCGTTTCATTGAATATTTTACCACTACCACTTTTAACTTCGGTAAGAAAATAAAATAGGAAATAACATAGCTCAGTCAATTATGGTTCGAAATGGAATGGAATCACAGATTTACGTGAAGTCCCCGGTATTTTCGACCGCTACAAGATCAACAATTCCATGAGCTTGGGCTTCTGTTGCTGACATAAAAACGTCCCTTTCCATGTCTTCGGATACAACCCATAACGGATTGCCCGTTCTTTGTACATAAACCCTTGTGAGGGTTTCGCGAAGTTTCAGCAGTTCTTCCGCTTCCAGGACAAATTCTCCTGTTTGTGCCTCGTAAAAAGAGCTAGCAGGTTGGTGGATCATTACCCTGATGATATAACATAATGAATGCTTCCTCTATCTCAATGATCGAAAGAGACAAGAAAAAATCGAATTGAAGAACCGTACAGGCATTTTTTGCGCATTGCATACGGCTCTAGAATGGAATCTACTTTTACCTAAAGTGGAGGATCTATCAAACCCAGATCGGTAAATAATCCATTTACCACCCTTTCTTTCGGAAGAGTTAAAAAATACTATGATGGTTCCGTTGCTTTCTATATTTATCTCGTCTGTAATTCAGCAATCCCAAAGTTTCTTTTTGATCCGATCAAATAGGGAAAGGATAATCTTGTGTATGTTTTTTCATTTTAATACTCTTTCGTAACAGAAATATTGGAAAGAGCCCTCTGATGTGTGATGTTAAAACAAAAAAGTTTGTGACGCTGAAATCGAACCCTGATAGATAAAATAAAATCAGAAATTCCTTTTGTCTCATACTACTCTCTCGATACGGAATCTCATGTTATAAAAGAACAATGATGGTTTGCTGATATCGAACTCGAAGTGCCATGCTATTATTACTTTATTATTCATATTTTATCTGGCGAAGGCATAGTCTTCTTTTTTCTCTCAAATAAAAAACTCATTGGCGCCAAGCGTGAGGGAATGCTAGACGTTTGGTAATTTCTCCTCCGACCAGGACGAAAGACCCCATTGAAGCGGCTAATCCCATGCATATTGTATGTACATCTGGTTGTACAAATTGCATAGTATCATACATAGCTATTCCGGGTGTTACCCACCCACCGGGGGAGTTTATAAACAAATAAACATCTTTTGTATCATCCTCTATAGTGAGATATATCATGAGACCCATAAGTTGATTTGCGATCTCGCTATCAACTTGTTGGCCTAAAAAAAGTATTCTTTCTCGATGAAGTCGGTTGATTAGGACAAAATTGTATCCCTTAGGGACCGTACACGCACCTTTAGATGCATACGGTTCAAAAAAAAAGAATCAATGTGTCGATTCCAGCCCTCTTTATTTTCCCTTTTTTTCATAGGAGGATTTTTCTAACTCCTAATGAATGAAGGGCCTTTATTCTTCTATTTTTCAAGAAAGCAGGGTTTTTACTCACTTACCCCTAAAAACGAGCTCACTAAATTTACCCTCATTGATATATTGTTTCATCGAAATCCAATTCAAATTACGATGTCATTTTCTTGTTCCGGAATGGGCCTCTTCAATTCGTTTAGGTTTATGCTCTACTCCGGGGAAAGATTTACCCGACCTCTATTTGCACATATAGGACAAATGATCCCAATACCGCTTCTTTTGTTTGATAATACTTTTTTTTATTCATTTTATGTCTTACGCTTCCGCCAATCACTGGAATAGTATGATGACTCCGTCGATTGATTGGCAGTTTGAGGTCGCTGGTATAATATAGGAATTCTTTATGATACAAAAGGTAATCATACATATTTTACCGATTGGGTTTTTTTGAACGGAGCCTGGATACTTCATTTTATTGGTCCAACCAAGCCAACCATAAATTCTTCTAATTGAAAAATGCATATTGATCCCCCAAATAAATTGCTATAATTGCACTTCACGCTTCAAATTATTGATGGTTCAATCAATCTTTCTTGGGTGAAACAGAGGATATCTCGATCGGGGGAGAAAACGGGGAAATCCCATATGACCCAATATGTCTGACAAGTCGCACTATACGTCAACCCAAACCGAATCTTCCTCTCCAGGAATCCGAAAAGGTACTTTTGGAACACCAATAGGCATTAAATGAAAGAAAAAGGTTTTTAAGTACTAAAATTTCACTTTGATGTGGAAACGTAACAATGGGTTTTATTTTTTTCATAATATTTATGTTTTCGGGTTTTCTCCCTAGATTGTAAAGTTCATCGAAGAAGACGGAATGCATAAAAAAATTATTATGAATGAGCTGCGATGTTCAAATGATGAACAAGTATCTCTAATTCACTCATCTAAAATGGGACCCATCCCCCCCATTGCGTATTGGTACTTATCGGGTATAGAATAGATTTGCTTCTCTTTGTTCCTACGAACATAATTTTTCTGTTATTACCAACGGAATGCAATATAAATGCACCCTTGCTCCGAGATAATCCATTGAAAAGGAGAAGTCCATAGCATAAGCAGAGTCTTTTCCAATGCGATAAAGTAACATAGTATCTATTTTTCTTTGATAAAGGGGTATTTCCATGGGTTTGCCTTGGTATCGTGTTCATACCGTTGTATTGAATGATCCCGGCCGGTTACTTTCTGTCCATATAATGCATACAGCTCTAGTTTCTGGTTGGGCCGGTTCGATGGCTCTATACGAATTAGCCGTTTTTGATCCCTCTGACCCAGTTCTTGATCCAATGTGGAGACAAGGTATGTTCGTTATACCTTTCATGACTCGTTTAGGAATAACGAATTCCTGGGGTGGTTGGAGTATCACAGGAGGGACTATAACGAATCCGGGTATTTGGAGTTACGAAGGTGTGGCCGGGGCACATATTATGTTTTCTGGCTTGTGCTTCTTGGCAGCTATCTGGCATTGGGTATATTGGGATCTAGAAATTTTCTGTGATGAACGTACAGGAAAACCTTCTTTGGATTTGCCCAAGATCTTTGGAATTCATTTATTCCTCTCAGGGGTCGCTTGCTTTGGGTTTGGCGCATTTCATGTAACAGGCTTGTATGGTCCTGGAATATGGGTGTCCGATCCTTATGGACTGACTGGAAAAGTACAATCTGTAAATCCCGCGTGGGGTGTAGAAGGTTTTGATCCTTTTGTTCCGGGAGGAATAGCCTCTCATCATATTGCAGCAGGTACCTTAGGCATATTAGCGGGCCTCTTCCATCTTAGTGTCCGCCCGCCTCAACGTCTATACAAAGGATTACGTATGGGTAATATTGAAACTGTCCTTTCCAGTAGTATCGCTGCTGTCTTTTTTGCAGCTTTCGTTGTTGCTGGAACTATGTGGTATGGTTCAGCAACAACCCCGATCGAATTATTTGGTCCTACTCGTTATCAATGGGACCAAGGATATTTCCAGCAAGAAATATATCGCAGGGTTAGCGCCGGGCTAGCCGAAAATCAGAGTGTATCAGAAGCTTGGTCTAAAATTCCCGAAAAATTGGCTTTTTATGATTACATTGGTAATAATCCAGCCAAAGGGGGATTATTCCGAGCGGGTTCAATGGACAGCGGGGATGGAATAGCCGTTGGGTGGTTAGGACATCCTATCTTTAGAGATAAAGAAGGCCATGAGCTTTTTGTACGTCGCATGCCTACTTTTTTTGAAACATTTCCAGTAGTTTTGGTAGACGGAGACGGAATTGTGAGAGCCGATGTTCCTTTTAGAAGGGCAGAATCCAAGTATAGTGTCGAACAGGTAGGTGTAACTGTTGAGTTCTATGGCGGTGAACTGAATGGAGTCAGTTATAGCGATCCTGCTACCGTGAAAAAATATGCTAGACGTGCTCAATTGGGCGAGATTTTTGAATTAGATCGTGCTACTTTGAAATCCGATGGTGTTTTTCGTAGCAGTCCAAGGGGTTGGTTCACTTTTGGGCATGCCTCATTTGCTTTGCTCTTCTTTTTCGGACACATTTGGCATGGTGCTAGAACTTTGTTCAGAGATGTTTTTGCTGGTATTGACCCAGATTTGGATTCTCAAGTGGAATTTGGAGCATTCCAAAAACTTGGAGATCCAACTACAAAGAGACAGGTAGTCTGAGACAACATTGCTATGGTTTCTTTCGACTCTATTTTCTTTTATTTTTGTGATTTAACATAACATAAGGTACTGGAGAAATCTTGATTTGAATCACCGTTTTTTCTTTGATTCTTGTCCTTTCTTTATCTTATCTGGGAGCTGATCCCAAATGAACAGGTGTGGAAGCTATAATTGTAAACCACGATCGAATCTATGGAAGCATTGGTTTATACATTCCTCTTAGTCTCGACTCTAGGGATTATTTTTTTCGCTATCTTTTTTCGAGAACCACCTAAGGTTCCGACTAAGAAATAATTTTTCATTATC
>JAJJMB010003943.1:47500-60000 GCA_023531105.1 Papaver atlanticum
TGGTATTCTACGTCCAGTCTTACGTGAACTAATACGTCCATTCCTACGTGAACCAACTCTTGGTATAGGTTTTGCCATCTTTTATCATCTCATCAATATGAGTCAGAGATATACGGATATATCCATTTCAGGTTAAAACAGATCCTTCATTTTATTTGTACATTGAGTCCTTTTTTCGAAGGATTATCCTTGTCTCTGTTTATGTCTCGGGTTGGAACAAATTACTATAATTCGTCCCCGCCGGCGAATCAGTCGACATTTTTCACAAATTTTACGAACAGAGGCCCTTATTTTCATATTTGTCATTCCTTACCTTAATTCCGAATCTACTCCTTGGAAGAAAATAAGTCTCTTGGAATTTTTAACCTCGAGTTGTATCCCCACAAAAATAATGTCGAAAAAAAAAAACCTAATCGTTCGAATCTTTATTGCGGAGTCTATAAATTATACGTCCCCTTGTTGAATCATAACGACTTACTTCGATTTTGACTTTATCTCCTGGTAGTATCCGTATAAAACTACGTCGGATCCTTCCTGAAACATAACCTAGAATCAGATCTTCATTATCTAAGCGAACCCGGAACATGCCATTGGGAAGTGATTCAGTAATTAAACCTTCATGAATCCATTTTTGTTCTTTCATTTCAGGTAACCCCCTTGAAGTATCAACTAATGGAGGAGGAGTGATATTAGGCAACCAGTCCTTCCTCTTTTTCTTTTTTTCACAATATAGGAAGTTACCAATTCAATTCAGATATCAGAAAGATCACCATATATAACACAAAATTTCTCCTCCGATTCCTTCTAGCCGAGCTTCTCGGTCTGTCATTATACCTCGAGAAGTAGAAAGAATAACAATCCCCATTCCTCCTAAAATCCTAGGAATTCGTTGAGAGTTGGAATAGATTCGTAGACCAGGCCGGCTGATACGTTTTAAAATAGTTCTATATGGCCCTTTCCTATTCCTTCTATGTCGAAGGGTTGAAACCAAGAAATTTTTGTTGCTTTCTCGATGTTTTCTCACGTTTTCGATAAAGCCTTCTCGTAGAAGTATTTTCACAATGTTTTCGGTAATATTAGTAGATGCTATTCGAACCGTTCCTTTTTTATCCATGTCAGCATTTCGTATAGAAGTTATTATGTCAGCAATTGTGTCCCTACCCATGATGAACTATAATTATTGGTGCCTCCGAGTTTTAATATAATCAACATGCTCGTTTTTTTTATTAATTATAAAGTTAAGGGATATACGTGATACATAATCTACTAAATTAAATTAATCCATTCCCAAGACCCTACTCTATCATATCACGGGCTTGTCTATTAGTCTTTATTCTATATAGTATTTATAATACCTCAGGAGCTAATGAGACTATTTTAGTAAAATTCAACTGTCTCAATTCCCGAGCGATCGCACCAAAAACCCGAGTTCCTTTTGGATTTCCTTCTTGATCAATGACAACTGCGGCATTGTCATCATATCGTATTATCATACCGTTGTCACGTTTAAGTTCTTTACATGTACGTACAATTACAGCTCTGATCACCTCTGATCTTTCTAGAGGCATATTGGGCACTGCTTCTTTGATTACAGCAACAATAACGTCACCAATATGAGCATATCGACGATTACTAGCTCCTATGATTCGAATACACATTAATTTTCGAGCCCCACTGTTGTCCGCTACATTTAAAAGGGTTTGAGGTTGAATCATATCATTATTTTTTATCGTTTCTTTCAATGCAAAGAAAGGGCAAAAGAAGAAAGAAATATTTTTTGTCCAGAAAAAAAGGCCTGCGGTTTTTTGTTTTTTTATCACAAAGACTCCTTTCCTTTGGTTGCACATCCCTATTCTGCAATAAGGAATTGAGTTCGTATAGGCATTTTGGACGCAGCGATTGAAATAGCTTCTCTGGCTACAATTTCTGATACTCCACCCATTTCATAAAGTATTCGACCCGGTTTAACGACAGATACCCAATATTCGGGAGATCCCTTCCCCGAGCCCATACGCGTTTCCGTAGGTCTTAATGTAACAGGTTTGTCTGGAAATATACGTACCCATATTTTTCCACCACGACGCGCATATCGTGTCATTGCTCGTCGCCCTGCTTCTATTTGTCTAGATGTGATCCAGGCGGGTTCAAGTGCCTGAAGAGCATATCTACCGAAACTAATATGATTGCCTCGGTAAGATATTCCCTTCATTCTTCCTCTATGTTGTTTACGGAATTTGGTTCTTTTGGGGTTATAGTTGATGGTTGTTTGTTATTCTCAATTCCATCTCTACTGCAGAACCGGACATGAGAGTTTCTTCTCATCCAGCTCCTCGCGAATGAAATGATTCCATAATATTACGAATATGTATTGAATTTATAATAGACTGAATCATAGGATTTTTTGAGATCTAATCTGTCACGTAAAAATTGATATATCTTGGGTTTTATCTACAACTGGAAATATACCTCTAGAATATATAATTTTTTTACGAATCTTTATTTTGACCTTTATTGAATCCAAAAAACTTAGCAATTCAATAAGGCCTTCGCGGGCGAATATTTACTCTTTCAATATCTGTTTAATTCGTAGGGTCAGTCCTTGACCTCTCAGAAAAAAATGAATAGGTTCCTGGTTCTTTCCGCCATCCCACCTAATGAATCATTAGGATTCGTTTTCAATGGAATCTTCTGCAGTCATAGGTTCCGTCGTTCCCATCACTTCTTGGTTAATGGCTAGGCCTGAACTCTGCAACGGAGCTCCTAATTCAATTTGTTGTTTCTGAGTCAATCTACTCAGTCTTTATTGACTCGAAGCTCTCTTTTATTTGTATTTATTTTTCCTATGAACCGGATTCATTTAATGATTAATTATGATTATGGCCGAATCCATATTGATGCTTTATTACACTGCCTTTGTATGAGATTATTCATAGACCATACATATTGGAATCATATATCGTTGATATTCTCCTTCTCTCTTTCTCTCCCCCTTCCATTTATCCACATCCTTTTTTTTGTTTCATATCACAATCCACGATCAGATTGGTTTTTCTTTTATGTATATGTAATATTAAAAAGATTTCAGTTGCTACAACGATATGATCAATACATCATATAGTGACTGTTTCTTTGGATCCCGATAATACGAAGCAATGAGCTGGTTATTAGTTACATAGTTCTTAGTTCAGACTAGGGGACCGTCCTTTCCTTTTTTAATCTAATCTAAACTAAAAAAACCAACGAGTCACACACTAAGCATAGCAATTATACCAAAGGGTCAATCTAATTTTTATTTAACCCTATAGAATTAAAAGATTTGAAATTGATCATTTTAGATTAAAGGGAAAAATAATGAAAGGTTTTGTTTTTTTTGGTCCTGTGCTAGATAGAAAAGTAAAAGAAGAAATCTTTGATTATTTCTCGTCTGCAAATATCCAAATTTTTATGCCTAATACCCCATAAATAGTCCGAACTGTATACGAACAATAATCAATTTTAGCTCGAATGGTTTGTAGGGGAACCCTACCTTCTCTGATCCATTCGACACGTGCTATTTCTTTTCCGTCGATACGTCCTGCAATTTGTACTTGAATTCCTTTTGTATCTGCTTGCTCAGTTAATTCAATAGCTTTTTTCATTGCCTTTCGAAATGAAACTCTATTTTTTAATTGCCCAGCTATAAATTCCGCAAGAATATTAGGGTCTCCATAGGGTTTTGCAATTCGTGTAATAGCAATGTTGAGTTTTCGGTTCACAGAATTAAAACCTTTTTGTACATTGATCTGTAATTCTTCAATTCCTCTCGGTTTACCCTCTATTAACCATTTTGGAAATCCCATATAGATTATGACCTGGACCAGGTCGATTCTTTTTTTAATCTCTATACGCGCAATTCCCTCTACACCCGAAGATATTCTCATATTTTTTTGTACATAATTCTTGATACAATCCCGTATTTTTTGATCTTCCTGTAGACCCTCAGAATAACTTTTTGGTTGTGCAAACCAAAGGGAATGGTGCTTTTGGGTTGTACCAAGTCTAAAACCAAGTGGATTTATTTTTTGTCCCATACACCCTCGCTTTCTTCGCTTTCTTCATTAGCCCATTTTAGTCTTTCGTGCTCTACCATACATAGATACCTCTCTCTAACATCCGTATATTTATCTATATATACATATCCAGTTTTTCTTAACCATATGAAATAGTCTTGATCTTTAGATATATCTTTCAATACAATAGTTATATGACAGGTGGGTCTTTTGATCGGATAACTACGTCCTCGAGCTCGAGGCTTTAACTTTTTCACGATAGTACCCTCGTTGACTTCGGCTTGACTAATGATTAAATCTGTTTCCTTGAAACCCATATTGTGACTAGCATTTGCTGCTGCCGAATAAACCAATTTAAAAATAGGATAACATGCTCGATAAGGCATGAGTTCTAGTATCATAAGTGTTTCCTCGTAGGAACGCCCACGAATCTGATCGATCACTCTTCGTGCTTTGTGAGCAGACATACATATATGTTGACCTAAAGCGGATACTTCCACATCTGGGTCCCTCTTTATCATAAGGTTAACCTCCCACCAATGAACGACGAGCACCCATATTCACTTTATTATTATTAACATTAACGACGAGATTTATTATCGCTTCTCGCATGTCCCCGGAAATTTAGAGTAGGTGCAAATTCTCCCAATTTGTGACCCACCATACGATCTGTTATATAAATAGGCAGATGGTCTTTTCCATTATGAATAGCAATTGTATGGCCGATCATTGTGGGTATAATGGTAGATGCCCGGGACCAAGTTACTATTATTTCTTTTTCTCCTCTTATGTTGAGCTTTTCAATTTTTCCTAATAAATGATTAGCAACAAAAGGATTTTTTTTTAGTGAACGTGTCACAGCTAATTACTCCTATCTTTTTTTCTTTTGTAAAGACGAAGAAACATATTCTCGATTTTCTCTCCTATTTAGTACGTCGACGAAGAATCAAACTATCACTATATTTATTCCTTTTTCTACTTCTTCTTCCAAGCGCAGGATAACCCCAAGGGGTTGTGGGTTGTTTTCTACCAATTGGTGCCCTTCCTTCACCACCCCCATGGGGATGGTCTACAGGGTTCATAACTACCCCTCTTACTACAGGACGCTTACCTAGCCAACGCTTAGATCCGGCTCTACCCAAACTTTTCTGGTTCACCCCAACATTACCCACTTGCCCGACTGTTGCTGAGCAGTTTTTGGATATCAAACGGACCTCCCCAGACGGTAATTTTAATGTGGCCGATTTACCCTCTTTTGCAATCAGTTTCGCTACAGCACCTGCTGCTCTAGCTAATTGTCCACCCTTTCCAAGTGTGATTTCTATGTTATGTATGGCCGTGCCTAAGGGCATATCGGTTGAAGTAGATTCTTCTTTTTGATCAATCAAAACCCCTTCCCAAACTGTACAAGCTTCTTCCAAAGCATACGGCTTTCTGGATGTATATAATGATATCTAGACAGATGGATCTTATATGAATCGTATGATGAAGTACCACATGAGTGGATATATAGGAATCCAAATCTGCCGAATCACTCATGTTATGATCTTCTACATCCTAGGTCTCCCCGTTCCATCATCTGGCTTATGTTCTTCATGTAGCATTCAGACCGAATGACTCTATGAAATTACGTCGATACTTCCACATATTACGGGTAACGTAGGAGACATCTCTATTTTTCCCCGGGGGTAGAATTACCACTGCTTAGCTTTCAATTCGCCTCTGACCATCAAATGAAATGTGAATAACCCGTCCTCCTCTCTTTGAAACAAGGGGCGCTTCCGGTTCTGTCGGTGCTTCAAACAATTTTGTCTTCTCCATATTACCATATCTCTAGAGTCAATAATTTTATATGAGGAACTACTGAACTCAATCACTTGCTGCCGTTACTCTTCAGTTTTCTGTTGAGGTCTATCCCGTAGAGGTACTCAAATTGGATCAGTGATTGATTTCTAGGTTTCGTCGTAAACCTAATTGGTTACTTCCAATTACGTAAATCAATGGTTCAAACCGCACTCAAAGGTAGGGCATTTCCCATTGAGATAGGAACTTCTGTACCAGAAACAATGGTATCTCCAATTATAGCCCCTCTGGGATGTAAAATATATCTCTTCTCACCATCCCCATAGTGTATGAGACAAATGTATGCATTTCGGTTGGGGTCGTATTCTATGGTTACGATTCTACCAGATATGTCTTTTTCATTCCGTCGAAAATCTATTTTACGGTATAGACGCTTATGACCTCCCCCTCTATGCCTTGCGGTAATGATGCCTCTGGCATTACGACCTTTACCACAATGACGCTGTCCAGAGATCAAATTATTTCGTGAATTGGATTTCACTTGACTGTCTACGGCCCCATTGCGTGTGCTCGGAGTAGAAGTTTTGTATAAATGTATCGCCGTGTTATTAAGTATTTTTTTTTAAGTTCTTTTCTTTCTAAGAGGTGGAATAGAATAACCCGGTTGAAGCGTAATGATCATACGTTTGTAATGCATTGTATGTCCCATAGGTCCCATTCTTCTACCCTTTCCCGGGAGTCGATGACTATTCATAGCTATTACCTTGACACCAAAGAAGAGTTCGACCCAATGCTTTATTTCTGTCCTAGTTGATCCTGATTCGACATTAGAAGTATATTGATTGTTCCCCAATAACCGAATACTTTTGTCTGTAAATACTGCATATTTTATTCCATCCATAAATCCATTTTCTTCCCTATGAGTTCCAGTATTGATAAGAATTCTAGTTCTTACTGTTCATATGTTATGGTATGAATATACCATACCAATTCGTTATGTATGGATGATGAGATTCCATTGATACAGAGCCAATTCCAATAGACTTATTGAACGTTCCCATTGGCGTGCATCCAGCAGGAATTGAACCTACGAATTTGCCAATTATGAGTTGGGCGCTTTAACCATTCAGCCATGGATGCTTAACAGGGATCATCGTACATCGTGAATAACCAAATTCCAATTGAAATGAAATCTTTAGGAGGAATCAATGAAACAGGAATCAATGAAACGACATCAATTCAAATCCTGGATCTTCGAATTGAGAGAGATATTGAGAGAGATCAAGAATTCTCACTATTTCTTAGATTCATGGACCAAATTCGATTCAGTGGGATCTTTCACTCACATTTTTTTCCACCAAGAACGTTTTATGAAACTCTTTGACCCCCGAATTTGGAGTATCCTCCTTTCACGCGATTCACAGGGTTCAACAAGCAATCGATATTTCACGATCAAAGGTGTAGTACTGCTTGTAGTAGCGGTCCTTATATATATCGTATTAACAATCGAAATATGGTCGAAAGAAAAAATCTCTATTTGATGGGGCTTCTTCCTATACCTATGAATTCCATTGGACCCAGAAATGATACATCGGAAGAATCTTTTTGGTCTTCCAATATTAATAGGTTGATTGTTTCGCTCCTCTATCTTCCAAAAGGGAAAAAGATCTCTGAGAGTTGTTTCATGGATCCGAAAGAGAGTACTTGGGTTCTCCCAATAACGAAAAAGTGTATAATGCCTGACTCTAACTGGGGTTCGCGGTGGTGGAGGAACCGGATCGGAAAAAGGTGGAATTCTAGTTGTAAGATATCTAAGGAAACCGTAGCTGGAATTGAGATCTCATTTAAAGAGAAAGATATCAAATATCTGGAGTTTCTTTTTGTATCCTATACGGATGATTCGATCCGCAAGGACCATGATTGGGAATTGTTTGATCGTCTTTCTCTGAGAAAGAAGCGAAACATAATCAACTTGAATTCGGGACAGCTATTCGAAATCTTAGTGAAACACTGGATTTGTTATCTCATGTCTGCTTTTCGTGAAAAAAGACCAATTGAAGTGGAGGGTTTCTTCAAACAACAAGGAGCTGAGTCAACTATTCAATCAAATGAGATTGAACATGTTTCCCATCTCTTCTCGAGAAACAAGTGGGGTATTTCTTTGCAAAATTGTGCTCAATTTCATATGTGGCAATTCCGCCAAGATATCTTCATTAGTTGGGGAAAGAATCTGCACGAGTCGGATTTTTTGAGGAACGTATCGAGAGAGAGTTGGATTTGGTTAGACAATGTGTGGTTGGTAAGCAAGGATCGGTTTTTTAGCAAGGTACGGAATGTATCGTCAAATATTCAATATGATTCCACAAGATCTATTTTCGTTCAAGTAACGAATTCTAGCCAATTGAAAGGATCTTCTGATCAATCCAGAGACCCTTTCGATTCGATTAGTAATGAGGATTCGGAATATCACACATTGATCAATCAAAGAGAGATTCAACAACAAAAAGAAAGATCGATTCTTTGGGATCCTTCCTTTCTTCAAACGGAACGAACAGAGATAAAATCAGACCGATTCCCGAAATGCCTTTCTGGATATTCCTCAATGTCCCGGCTATTCACGGAACGTGAGAAGCAGATGAATAATCATCTGCTTCCGGAAGAAATCGAAGCAATTCTTGGGAATTCTACAAAATCAATTCGTTCCTTTTTCTCTGACAGATGGTCAGAACTTCATCTGGGTTCGAATCCTACTGAGAGGTCCACTAGAGATCATAAATTGTTGAAGAAAGAACAAGATGTTTCTTTTGTCCCTTCCAGACGATCGGAAAATAAAGAAATGGTTGATATATTCAAGATAATTACGTATTTACAAAATACCGTCTCAATTCATCCTATTTCATCAGATCCGGGATGTGATATGGTTCCGAAGGATGAACCGGATATGGACAGTTCCAATAAAATTTCATTCTTGAACCAAAATCCATTTTTTTCTTTATTTCATCTATTCCATGACCGAAACAGGGGGGGGTACACGTTACACCGCGATTTTGAATCAGAAGAGAGATTTCAAGAAATGGCAGATCTATTCACTCTATCAATAACCGAGCCAGATCTGGTGTATCATAAGGGATTTTCCTTTTCTATTGATTCCTACGGGTTGGATAAAAAAAAATTATTGAATGAGGTATTCAACTCCAGGGATGAATCGAAAAAGAAATCTTTCTTGGTTCTACCTCCTATTTTTGATGAAGAGAATGAATCTTTTTATCGAAGGATCAGAAAAAAATCGGTCCGGATCTCCTGCGGGAATGACTTGGAAGATCCAAAACCAAAAAGAGTGGTATTTGCTAGCAACAACATAATGGAGGCAGTCAATCAATATAGATTGATCCGAAATCTGATTAAAATCCAATATAGCACCTATGGGTACATAAGAAATGTATCGAATCGATTCTTTTATGGAATTCAAAGGGATCAAATAGGAAATGATACGCTGAATCATAGAACTATAATGAAATATACGATCAACCAACATTTATCGAATTTGAAAAAGAGTCAGAAGAAATGGTTCGATCCTCTTATTTCTCGAACCGAGAGATCCATGAATCGGGATCCTAATGCATATAGATACAAATGGCCCAACGGGAGCAAGAATTTCCAGGAACATTTGGAACATTTCGTTTCTGAGCAGAGGAGCCGTTTTCAAGTAGTGTTCGGTCGATTACGTATTAATCAATATTCGATTGATTGGTCCGAGGTTATCGACAAACAAGATTTGTCCAAGTCACTTCTCTTTTTGTCCAAGTCACTTCTCTTTTTGTCTAAGTCACTTCCTTTTTTCTTTGTGAGTATCGGGAATATCCCCATTCATAGGTCCGAGATCCACATCTATGAATTGAAAGGGCCGAATGATCAACTCTGCAATCAGTTGTTAGAATCAATAGGTGTTCAAATCGTTCATTTGAATAAATTGAAACCCTTCTTATTGGATAATCGTGATACTTCCCAAAAATCGAAATTATTGATCAATGGAGGAACAATATCACCGTTTTTATTCAATAAGATACCAAAGTGGATGATTGACTCATTTCATACTAGAAATAATTGCAGGAAAGACTTTGATAACACCGATTCCTATTTCTCAATGATATCCCACGATCGAGACAATTGGCTGAATCCCGTGAAACCATTTCATAGAAGTTCATTGATCTCTTCTTTTTATAAAGCAAATCGACTTCGATTCTTGAATAATCCACATCACTTCTGGTTCGATTGTAACAAAAGATTCCCTTTTTATGTGGAAAAGGCCCGTATCAATAATTATGATCTTACGTATGGACAATTCCTCAATATCTTGTTCATTCGCAACAACATTTTTTCTTTGTGCGTCGGTCCAAAAAAACATGTTTTTTTGGAGAGAGATACTATTTCATCAATCGAGTCACAGGTGTCTAACATATTCATACCTAACGATTTTCCACAAAGTGGTGACGAAAGGTATAACTTGTACAAATCTTTCCATTTTCCAATTCGATTCGATCCATTCGTTCGTAGAGCTATTTACTCGATCCCAGACATTTCTGGAACACCTCTAACAGAGGGACAAATAGTCAATTTTGAAAGAACTTATTGTCAACCGCTTTCAGATATGAATCTCTCTGATTCAGAAGGGAAGAACTTGCATCAGTATCTCAATTTCAATTCAAACATGGGTTTGATTCACACTCCATGTTCTGATAAATATTTACCATCCGAAAAGAGGAAAAAACAGAGTCTTTGTCTAAAGAAATGCGTTGAGAAATGGCAGATGTATAGAACCCTTCAACGAGATAATGCTTTTTCAAATCTCTCAAAATGGAATCTGTTACAAACATATATGCCATGGTTCCTTACTTCGGCAGGGTGCAAATATCTAAATTTCACCCTTTTAGATACTTTTTCAGACCTATTGCCGATACTAAGTAGCAGTCAAAAATTTGTATCCGTTTTTCATGATATTATGCATGGATCAGATACATCATGGCCAATTCCTCAGAAAAAATTGTGGGCGATTCTTCCACAATGGAATCCGATAAGTGAGATTTCGAGTAAGTGTTTACATAATCTTCTTCTGTCCGAAGAAATGATTCATCGAAATAATGAGTCACCCGTTCCATTGATATGGATACATCTGAGATCACCAAATGCTCGGGAGTTCCTCTATTCAATCCTTTTGCTTCTTCTTGTTGCTGGATATCTCGTTCGTACACATCTTCTCTTTGTTTCCCGGGCCTCTAGTGAGTTACAGACAGAGTTCGAAAAGATCAAATCTTTGATGATTCCATCATACATGATTGAGTTGCGAAAACTTCTGGATAGGTATCCTACATCTGAACTGAACTCTTTCTGGTTAAAGAATCTCTTTCTAGTTGCTCTGGAACAATTAGGAGATTCTCTAGAAGAAATACGGGGTTCTGCTTCTGGTGGCAACATGCTATTGGGTGGTGGTCCCACTTATGGGGTCAAATCAATACGTTCTAAGAAGAAATATTTGAATATCAATCTCATCGATATCATAAGTATCATACCAAATCCCATCAATCGAATCACTTTTTCGAGAAATACGAGATATCTAAGTCGTACAAGTAAAGAGATCTATTCATTGATAAGAAAAAGAAAAAACGTGAACGTTGATTGGATTGATGATAAAATAGAATCCTGGGTCGCGAACAGTGATTCGATTGATGATGAAGAAAGAGAATTCTTGGTTCAGTTCTCCACCTTAACGACAAAAAAAAGGATTGATCAAATTCTATTGAGTCTGACTCATAGTGATCATTTATCAAAGAATGACTCTGGTTATCAAATGGTTGAACAACCGGGATCAATTTACTTACGATACTTAGTTGACATTCATAAAAAATATCTAATGAATTATGAGTTCAATAGATCCTGTTTAGCAGAAAGACGGATATTCCTTGCTCATTATCAGACAATCACTTATTCACAAACCTCGTGTGGGGCTAATAGTTTTCATTTCCCATCTCATGGAAAACCCTTTTCGCTCCGCTTAGCCCTATCCCCGTCTAGGGGTATTTTAGTGATAGGTTCTATAGGAACTGGACGATCCTATTTGGTCAAATACCTAGCGACAAACTCTTATGTTCCTTTCATTACGGTATTTCCGAACAAGTTCCTGGATGACAAGCCTAAAGGTTATCTTATTGATGATATTGATGGTAGTGACAATATCGAGATTGATGCTAGTGACGATATCGATGATGACCTTGATACAGAGCTGCTAACTATGACGAATGCGCTAACTATGTATATGACGCCGAAAAAAGACCGATTTGATATCACCCTTCAATTCGAATTAGCAAAAGCAATGTCTCCTTGCATAATATGGATTCCAAACATTCATGATCTGTATGTGAATGAGTCGAATTACTTATCCCTCGGTCTATTAGTGAACTATCTCTCCAGGGATTGTGAAAGATGCTCCACTAGAAATATCCTTGTTATTGCTTCGACTCATATTCCCCAAAAAGTGGATCCCGCTCTAATAGCTCCGAATAAATTAAATACATGCATTAAGATACGGAGGCTTCTTATTCCACAACAACGAAAGCACTTTTTCACTCTTTCATATACTAGGGGATTTCACTT